>CALNXJ010000007.1:8327500-8330000 GCA_942486045.1 Pocillopora meandrina | reverse complement strand
TTCTCGTCAAAAGCAGTTCGAAAAGTACGAAGCTGTTTGCTGTCAAGCTGTCGTAGCCAAGCTGCAAATGTGAAAGCTGGCGTAAAACGCATTTCCCTTGTAAACACATTTTAGCTGTTTTCAGCTTCTTTGACGAGTGGAGTTTTAACAACTTACCAAATTCCTACAAAAATAGCGTCTTCATAACTCTGGACACCGGGCATTTTGATCAAGCCGATCCAGACGAAGAACCAACCTTGGAGCCGAGTTCAACGGACGAGGGAAATGACGATTACGGTCAAGTATGCGGTGCAGAAACAACAGTTCCCGCGTTATCTTCCAATGAAGATGATGCACCTGCTAAATCCAGTGGCACTTCTTCCTGGCCAAAAATCGACGACAACGAGCAACCTTTAATAACTCAAAAGCTCAGAAAGCGCCTTCAGGAAAAAAAATCGATGAATTGAGATCAGCAACATTCGTGGTCGATGATTCAGCTATCCTTGATAATAATATCACGACTGTGGAATCTCTGCCAAAGGATCTCTCTAGAGGTTCCTCTATTGAAAATGGCCTTCCTCTTCGACATAGTCCTGCAAAAAAGAAGCTCAAAGTTACAGAGGTAGACTACCACAAGGTGAAACATAAGACACTTCCCAACACGACACGGCAAGAGAAGGAAGGACAGGGGTGTGGTTGTAGACTTGACAAAGGATGACGGCAATTCCAAAGACAATGCTGTGGAATTAGAAGAGGTAGGTATAATTCGTTGTTTCCTCAAAAAGATTAAAAGAACTGTTTATGTTAACGTGTAAAATGTTTATCTTGTTTGTGCCAATGTTTTATTTGCAAGTTGACTCAATATGTGATACGTCTCTTAATGACGAAAATGAACTGGAACTGTGTAATGATGCGGATAATGATGAGCTACTTGGCACAATTCACGAGAGTTCTGCTCGTATCTCACCAAGGTATAATTCTATCGAATTTAGTAATACGGAACAGTGATCATAACTCTTCGAATATTTTATCAATTAAGTAAGAACGAGTAATCAACCTTTCAGACTATTCTTTTGATCTACTGTTGTGGTGTATAAACAGGCCTTCTCAGCTAGGAGAGTCAGAAATACAGTTGTGTGACGCAGTGACGAGAGTTAAGACCTTGCAAGTCAACACTGGTATACGCAATTCAGTACTGAAAGTAGGGCCATTCAAAGTAACCGTTTCTGACTTGCTAGCCACTCTTCCTCCTAGCACTTTGCCTGCAAAAGGAACACAGAAAATTAAAGGAGATCCCTAGTTTTGTGGATGGTGGTTAACTGATACGGTAAGCAGCACTGTTTTCCAGTAACTATTTGAAATACTAATTTTGTGTATCTTCAATTGTTATATTCGTTGTGTTTCTCTTTGTAGATCGTTGATGCTACACTGTGGAAACTAACAAAACTCCACCAAAAAATCTTTGCTGCTAACAGTAGCCTTTGTCAGTTGGTGAATCATGGGGCAAGTACACGTAGATTGTGGATGGGCGAGAAGTTCCATGGAATTGAAAAATTCTTATTCCAATGAATATCACTGGACGTCAGTGGGCATTGCTGGTAAGTCGAAGATACTATTCATACTGTACATTTTTTTTTTTTAATAACATGGTCATCTCTAAAATTTGTATTATATTCTTTAGATAAATTGAATATTGTACACATGCCTCAGGACTTCGTTTTGACGACATAAAATAAATGTGTTCAAAGATTTTAGATAACAAGGAATCTACCTGTATCTATATTGATCCTATTCACGGAAACAAACATTCAAATGAAATAACAGCAGCTTCCAATCCCAGCCTGTACAGACTTATAAATAACATAGGGTAAGTTTCTGTATTCCCAGCACGACCCTGTGTTTCATTGTATGATTTTTCAGCTTTATATATGAGTGATTTTGACTTCATATAACATAAACTTAATTGAACCCAACTTAATTGATTCAATCAATCGCCAGGAATTCGTAGTAAGACAATGTTCATAACTCATTTTTGTAGCTATAGCCAGTAGCACTGATGAAAATGGTTGCAATCTTTTTGTAGTGAAGCTGCTGACATCAAAACAGGCTGGAAAGTAAAGAGTGGACATACCTTGAGCCACCCCATTTTCAGCAAACTAATGGATTGAACTGTGGAGTACGTTTTTGTACGGTAACCTCTAGAGTACTAAAAAGCATTAGTTAAGTGAGCTCATCAGTACCAATACCATCAACATCTTTAAAATTAAACAGTTAAAATAAAATTATTTCATTCCATAGCAGTTTTTAAAGAAACATAATCAGAATATTTACATTTTTACATCAACCAATCTTACATCATATATAATATAACTGCAAGATCCATCTTTAGTTTGCCAGGAACTTGTGTGATAACAGGCCGATCACAAAGGTCAATGTTTCTATTGAGAGAATGAAGTTTCTATCCAACCTGTTGGGGAGCTGTTATGATGACATTTTGAGGTACAATAATTATGCCTTTCTT
>CALNXJ010000007.1:8220000-8320000 GCA_942486045.1 Pocillopora meandrina | reverse complement strand
ACCATCAGTCATCGGTCTCCAAGTGATGTCATGCAACGTTGCGTGATATCAGTAAGCGTAGATGAGACACTCAATCCACCCTGCATTTAAGTCTTAAACAACGGTTTTCATTGTGCGCATATTTTCTAGTTAAAAAAACACAGAGATTATCACTATGACTGTAAACCACCTATTAAGTATCGATTAAATTTCTCACCCCATGAAAGCGAGTGGTATTCACATTTTGTTTAACAGTGCTGTGGCTTGTGATAAGATCATTTATTGTCACGTATTCACATTTTTTTTGTATCTGACAGGATAAATCCAGGAAGAGATAGGAAGTTCAAAGTTGAGGAATATCTGAGATGTCATATTAGTAAGTTTTAGCCAGTGAAGCTATAATATTTATGATTAACTAAAATAGTAACAGAGGTAGTGTAGAATAACACCACAATCCAGCCAGGGCCATAGTGTAGAAGTAGCCTGCTTCCTTGATGAAGACAATTGAATTACATAGGCTATAGGTTAGGTGGAAGTGGTCAGCAAGTATACACACCGGTGGCCTGATCGAGAAATTTGCACTTGATACGCAACGTCATTCAAAGATTGAAAACACGATTTAATAGATTTTGTTTATTGTTAATTTAATTCAAAATTGGAGGTAAATGATGTGAGGAAAAAAACAAAACAAACGAACAAAAACCAATGAAAATATCTAAATGCTTGATTTGATGCCACATTCTTTTCAGCAGCAAGTAGTGGTTCTGCAATTTAAAAGAAGTAGTAACAGCCATTATGCTTAAAAAGTAGTTTTAATTTTTCCCTGTATCTTTCTTTTTGAGTAAATATAATTTTAATACCCACTGTAGTCATTCGCTGAGGTTTTGATTGAGGACCGAATTGATGAGTCCACACCTACTACAACTGCTAATTTGAATTGACTTCCAGTTCAGCTTACTTAAACCACCAGAAGTGAAAAAAAAAAATTAGAGTGATTCAGCCTACTGAAGATTTGACAAATAGACGTCAGGATACTATTATGTTGCCGTGAGAGGGATTTTCTCCCCCACCCCTCTCTCGGAATTAACATGACATAGGTCGGAAAATTGCATCATCTAATCACTCTCTATTGTCTACAATTTTCTTCCGATGTATTCTAGAAAATATGCCTACAAATACGATAATTTAGTAGTGCTTGCCTATTTTTTCGTCCTCTTTGTTTTGGCGCGTCCTTCTCCCGCTTTTCCACCCGCTTTTCTCTTTCTGCTTACGGTGATCTGTTTGTAAAGTAGCAGAGGGTAATGATTACAACCTGTTAATGTTCACATCATTTTTAAGAAAAACATTCGTTATTGTCAAAGCCACAATTCTGTTATCTGCATCTCAGATGTATAATATGTGTCCGTAAGAGTCAAGACCAACATGGCACAGGTTACTATAGAGATTAAGTTGATATTTAAATTTGATTTAATCTGTTATTTTATAGTATCTTTGTGCGGCCCGTGCTGGCTAATAATCCGGCAACATACTGTTGCACACAAGAGGTACCCTGGGTGTTTATTCTTTCTTATCGTCGAGCGGTTATAGTTACCTCGACTTCTCTTTCTTCTCTCGATACGAGGAGTCTACTCAACTCCACAGAAGAGGTAGACTGCGCTGTGGCAACTTGGCTAACAGTATTTGCCAGGGCATCCACGTTCCATTTTTTAGCTCTGTGTGGCTGCTCATGGCGATTCCTCAGCCTCGTTATGAACTCTCTCTACCATACTATTTCTGAGTCTTGCAATTTCATGGCGTATTTTGGGAGGTCCATTTCAAGCTTGTCAAGGTACACGCCATCGTGACTGTTCGGTTTGACAAGCTTGGGACCTCCTCTTAATATGGGCGAGATGAGATGTATCCCGCCATCAGGCCGCCAGACAGCTGAGGTGGACCACTTCTCGTAAAACAGCTTGGAGTTACCGTTGTCGTTTTGAATTTTGAAAACGGCTTGGTGGATGTGGCCTGATATGTAATTCATGGAGTTCTCCATCCACGCTTTGACCTCGAACACAAATGACAATTCCTCTACTAATACAGAAGGGGTGTATGATACTTTAATCTTCAATGCCTTTAACGTATGGGCATCGTTCTTGGCAAGTCTTCTTGCTACAAATGAAAACATCTAATCGATGTTTTCATGTGTATGACCAACCACTAAGAAAGGTATTTTGATCTATCAAAGAGTAAAACATGTGATTTAGTTTGTTAACCCCAGTTCTGAATGAATCATAGTCAATCATGGGTTGCTGTCATTTCAATTACTAAGAGTAATATCGCCTGCAAAAAATGAAACAAAATAGTGAGCCAACTAAAGTTAAAGAGATCATCGGTCAGTAAACCAGGACTTAAAGGTGGTGACGAACGTCTTGCGAAAAAGAGGAATATTTGATTCTCGTTGAACTTATTTTAAAAATTTGTATTAGGTTAAAAATGATATTAGGCTGTGACTCATCTCTATCTACAGCTGAAATTATTTTTGAGAGATAAGACGATTTGCCCGATTTGATAACTCACCTTCTCAAAAATGTTCCTCTCGACCAATAAACTCAGAAAACTTAAGACATAACGATTTTTGTTCTCCCTCCAACAGTTGTCCATCTGGAGGTACAGGACAGGTGGCAGATACCCTTGGTAAAAGAGTACCGAAAAAATGAATTAAAAATGATCAACAAGAAGGTAGCGAGCGAAACACTGCGACGCATTGCATTTAAAACTATAATAGTTTTAAACTTTTCTTCTATGTAATGCATTTTAATTTTGTCAACACTATAGAAGTCATTCAATTTTGAATGACGTCTTTAATTCATCATCCAATTTGCAGTGACCCTGTTCAGTAATATATCGCTGATAACGTCAAAATGCGGTAAAAAGTCAATGTGGCGCACGCAGTGCAGCCGAGTGTGTTATGTCTTTACCACATGGTGACGTCCTCTGTGATTCATTACGAAAGAGATGCACAGCAAAACAGAATCTTTTTCTTTTACGTAGTAAGGGGCAAAACAATATGCATACTGATGTTAGGCTCTGCACAAAGGCAACTTGTGGTCCATCGGTTAAACTTACCGATCTCTTGATGTGCAACAGTCTCCAGCATGACACTAATGGTAAAATTAGAATCATGAGGGTACTGGCATAAATCAAGAATCGCATGGGCTTCTTGTTTCTGGTTGACCAGAACACCTGTGATATGCGTTTTTTGTTTCCATGCACCTCCGTTTACCTGATGAGAATACGTAACAATGAAATGTAATTATGTCAAAACATCTAATTAAGAATTGATGTTCATACCTTTTAGCGTCAGCCAAATCCTTATGCAAGTACGGCGAGAGTTGTGTCAATATGATATAGTGCAATGTTGATGTTTGTGAGGAACAACCCAACGTCTAATTTGCTTAATGTCAATTTTTTTCGCAATGACGACCTTATAACCGGACCATTTAAAATTCGGAAACATTGCAATATATATTTAATACATGTATATATATTTAATACAAGTACAATATATATGTACAATATATATTTAATACATGTACAAGTAGCATTGATTTTACCTTTGTACTTGTAGTAAAATGTAGCAAGTTGTGTTTTGCTTGGTCCATTCCATCAATGATAAGGGACAAGAACTATTTTGGGTTCACTCTTGCTTTAATGTTATGTTTGTAGTACTTGTTCCTTTCCGTCCTTGAGAAAATATAAAAATGATTTGATATAGATGCAACGTTCATATTTAATCGTTAAGATTTTAATTCACAGGGCATGGTGTGGCATGGTCTGTTGGTGTTGTAATTAATGTTAAACAGTTTTTGTTTTATTCTGAAGCATACTAATGAGGATTTTGTGACACCTGTCAATGAATATGTAATTTCAACTTACATCTGCTGAGTAAAGTGAAGTTTCCTCGTCATTCTCAAGTGATTGCGCTGCTCTTGAACTTGCAGCTTACTCAATTATGCTTTTAACTGTTCACAAATTGTGCACTTTGTAAACCGACTTTGCTGCAAAGCGGAGAAAGCAAACAATTTTTCAAATTGTTTTATTCTTAATAAGACTACAGGACTGTAAGAGTGACTGCCATTTCAGTCGCTTTGATCATCGACAATTATTCCTACCTTTGGTATATAAACATCTGGAAAGTTCACTTTCCACATTTTGTATAAGAGGTGCACGAGTGAAAGTGTGGGGTTGTCCCCCATTTCCTCCTTGTACAATGTATACCCTTCATTTTTCGTCAGGCAGGACGGTAATTGCCTTGAGGAGGAGTTTGGCATTTGTTCCGCATTTTTTGAGAATCCTCTGAACCACTTTAAAGTCAGGTTGAAGGCCAGAGATTTCTTTCTACTCTGCTGTGTTTCAGGCTGAGTACACTGGCTCCCTTTTTTCAATCGCTCATTTTAACTGAAAGAAATGCAAAACCATCGATAAGTCAGCTGATTAATGTTTTTATTATAAATATAATCTCAAAGGAAACATGCCCAAGAGAGTGTAAGGATTAGTGAGCTAAAAAGGCTGTCTAAAGTTCCACTGAGGCTAATAGTAATACATTGTCCTATTCACCCCAAAGTTTGCAAATAACAACACCGCCAATGATATACTTAACGAAAATGAATTGTAAATTGCTTACCTTGAAATGGAGAACCCGTGGATGGTACACCATGCCTTTGAAAAAACGGTTTCTAAGACGTCATTCAACCGTAGACGGCCATCACTTCTGCTGGCAATGGCGTAGTTATAACTTCGTTTCTCTCTTGGATGGTCTTCGACCAAAATTCCTCCCTTTTTTTCGTAACGTACTGAACTGGAATATCTCCTATGCACTTCCTCCTACAACAACCTTGATCTATTTCACGCACTACAGAGGAGGCCTCAGTCTTTTCCTTTGCTTTCAGTAATCTCCCTGTGTCTCAAAAGTAGTAACATACGACTGATGAAATATTAAAACGTTTCGGAAAGAAATTTTTTGAAAACAAATGTTGCTCTGGAAATTTCTTTCTAACTTAAGTACTTTTGAACTATGCTTGGGTTTGGACGAGGTGTTACGAAACATTGGATACCCAGGTTTATACGTTTTTACAAGGTTCTTATTACAAAAATAGTGACAACATGGCAGCAATACTCGCGTTTTTCTTTGTAATCTTTATGGCTCTTTTCCTTTGAAAAAGAAAATCCAATTATTTAAACGAATTGCTCTGGTATGTTGAGCACAATATTTAGCGGCTAGTCATTTGTCGCGCGCCCTTGGACGATTATTATGTAATGCGTGATGTCTCCATAAGAAAGCCCCAGTTTAGGAAGGAAGTTATCTTCTATCGGAAGCTTCGGTCTCTTGACATGGAGTCGTTTCTTAGTGATGTTGCTGACTGCCCTCTTCTCATCCATCCATCCAGCGATCTCGATCATCTAGTTCAACAGTATGACACCTTATTAAGATCAATAATGGACAAGCATGCTCCTGTCAAGCGCCGAGTTGTTACTATTAGGCCTGCTGCTCCGTGGTACACTAATGAGGTATCTGTAGAGAAGCGTAAGCGACGACGCCTTGAAAGAAAATGGCGAAGAACCAGGCTGCAGGCTGATCGACAAGAATATAATCGTCAGTGCTGTGTTGTGAATAATTTGATCAAGTCGTTGAAATCCTCTTACTACACTACCATCATTACTGAAAACTCAAGTGATCAACGGGTTTTGTTTAATACAGTATCAAAACTACTACAAAAGCAATCAACTGCATGGTATCCATCTTCTTGTAGTGATGCACTAGCTAATTCTTTCGCTGATTACTTCATTGACAAGATTGATCGTATCCATGCCACACTAATAGAGAAGAATTCTGCGCAAGGTAATGATGCTAATGAAGTGACTCTTGGTAACTACTGTGATGTTCAGAGATGTTCGTGATCATCATAAACTGGATATGGATAAACTGTTGAAGTTTCATAACTGGGACAATGTTTATCAATGCGGAGATGTGAATGGAAAACTTAATCTTTTTTGTACCAAGATTAAGACCATATTTGATGAGTGTTTTCCGGGTATATCAGTACGTGTGTCTAATAGGGACCCTCCGTTCTTTTCTCCTCTAATCAAACATCTACTGGACCAACGGCGAAAATTGATTCGGCGAAGTAACATGTCAGGAAATTCTGTTTCGATTGAGATCCAAACTCTTCAAGAGAAAATCAACAAGTTGATCAGAGATAATCAAGTTCGAGCAGTTAAAGGGAATTTTGAGAAACATAGTGCAGGATCCAAATCTTGGTGGTCAACAGTCAATTCCCTGACAGGAAGAAAGTCTACCAACTCGCAAGTAAGCTCAATTATCTCCCCGAGCGAGATCAATAATTTTTTCTGTTCCATTAACACTGATCCCCTTTATAAACCCATTGACACTGTCACTATCCCGGAATCAAGCGAGATGCCTGTTTTAACGGTCTCCAGTGTTACCAGGAGTCTACTGAAATTAAAAAGAACTGCCTCTGGTCCAGATGGAATCCCGTACTGGTTTTGGAAAGAGTTTGCGTACGACCTCGCTCCTGTTGTTACCCATATTTTCAACTGTTCTTTGGAAAATCACATTGTGCCTGATCTTTGGAAATTGGCCGACATAACTCCCTTGCCTAAAGAGCCCAACTTTAAAAATTGCACACAGTTGCGGCCTATTTCACTGACTAATGTAATAATGAGGGTTTTTGAACGTCTTGTATACAGACAAGAATTATCTCAATATATGAAGAACTTCATTAGCTTCGACCAGTTTGCATACCGCAAAGGCCACAATACGACAATGGCCTTAATTAAGTGTCAATATGCTTGGCTGAAATGGCTTGAGTCGGGTTTTGATTGTGTTAGAATCTTCTCTTTTGATTTCAGCAAAGCTTTTGATTCGGTCCCTCATGATATCCTCTGCTCTAAGTTGAAAACACTTGATATAAATCCATACGTGACCAATTGGATTATTAGTTTTTTACAGAACAGGAAACAAAGAGTTGTTGTTGATGCCATTGTCACGGACTATGTAAATATCAATAGAGGTGTCCCTCAGGGGACAGTTTTAGGCCCTATACTATTTTCTATTATGGTCAATGATATTAAGGCCATTCTACCAAATCAGAATTTACTTGTGAAATATGCTGATGATTTAACATTAAGTATTCCAGTAAAATCGCTGGCTAATAACGGCAATTTAGCAGCTGAGGAGGTCCGATCGATCGTCACATGGACATCTGCTAATCGTATGCAACTAAACTTCAAGAAAACGTGGGAGATGCTTCTTAGAGGCAAATCCAAATCCACTAAGGCCTTACCTGCTCCTCTGGTTTCTATAGAGCGTAAACCATGTCTGAAGTTGTTGGGTGTAACTTTTCAATCTGATCCGTGTAACTGGGACTTACATTTTGATAATATTATATCGAAAGCCAGTAGTCGTCTGTACATCTTACGTGTTTGTAAATTCTATGGACTGCCGCTGGATCATCTTCATCTTCTCTTTATCAGTCTTATTCTACCTATATTTACATATGCTGTAGAAGTATGGGGCTGCGTGTATTATCATAAGTATCTGAGTCGCATAGACAGGCTGTTCAAGAGAGCTTTTAAGCTTGGCTACTGTAAAGAGCTTTTTTCGATTGAAAATATTATCATTCTAAAAGATAAGAAGTTGTGGGCCAAGATCACCGACAGCGATTTTCCAACAGCTTTAGATGACCTTTTGCCACCAGAGCGAACAATGGATACGCTACGTAAGAGGCGCCATAATTATATTCTCCCGCTTGTCAGAACTGAACGTTTCAAAAGGACCTTTATTAATAGATGTTTGTTCTCTTATTAGTTATTCAGTTAGTAATTTAGTTAGTTTATTAGTTTTATACTTGCTGATTTCATACCATTGTAACTAAACACGTTTGTTGTTTAGAGTGCTTAATAAAGACTTATTATTAATGTAACTCTGTGTTTTCAGACTTTAAAGAAACATAATGCTGATTTCACTAAATATGAAAGTTTTTGACCTATTTCTAATTTGAAGTTTGTGTCCAAGCTTGTGGAAAAAGCTGTATGTGTCCAGCTTACAGACTATATTACATCTAATGGTCTTTCGGAAACGTTTCAATCCGCATACAAGTCATTTCACTCCACTGAAACGGCTCTACTGAGGGTTCAAAATGACATTCTTTGTGCTTTAGATCGTAATGAGTCGGTCATACTGGTACTTTTGGATCTGTCGGCGGCGTTTGATACAGTGGACCATACTCTTCTAGTGACAAGGCTGTCTACTTGTTTTGGTTTTCAAGGAACTGTGCTTAAGTGGCTGAAATCATACCTGTCTTCACGTAAGCTGTTTGTTAAAGTTGGGAATAGTCATTCTTCACAACGTGCATTGAAGTGTGGTGTCCCTCAGGGATCAGTTCTGGGCCCTTTGTTGTATTTGTTATACACATCACCTATTGCGGACATAATAAATGATCATGGACTATCATACCATCTATATGCTGACGACACCCAATTATATATTACCTTTAAATCTACCAGCTTGAATGACATCCAACAAGTGAAGTTGAGAGTGGAATGCTGTGTGAGGGACATTGATGAATGAATGATAAGAAACTATCTTAAACTAAACCAGGACAAAACGGACCTTGTAGTCATCGGTTCCAGATTCCATCCCATGCCTGATATCGGTCACATTACTGTTGGTTCTGAGTGCATTGCACCTCGTGACTCTGTTCGTAATTTAGGGGTTCAGTTTGATAGCATATTTAGTTTTGAGGAGCACATTAAGAACATTTGTAAATCATCATTCTATCATTTGAGAAATATTGCTAAAATTCGCAAGTACTTAAGCCAAGATACATGTAAAATCTTAGTCCATGCATTTATTAGTTCGAAACTCGATCACTGTAATTCCTTATTACATGGCCTTCCTAAGTATCTGTTAGCTAGACTACAGGCAGTTCAGAATGCTGCAGCTCGTGTTGTCACATTGACACCAAGGCATGTTCATATAACTCCTATTTTAATTAATCTTCATTGGTTACCAGTTGAGTTTAGAATAACTTTTAAAGTCCTTTTATTGGTATACAAGGCCCTTCATGGCCTTGCACCTTCTTATATTTCTGACCTTTTGAATTTTAAAACATACTCTAGGTCATTGCGTTCTTCATGTAAAGAATATTTAGTGGTTCCAAGAAGTAGATTGAAAACATATGGAGACAGAGCTTTCTCTATTGCAGGACCTAAATTGTGGAACGATTTACCTCTAGAGATTAGGAAATGTGCTTCAGTGGCAACTTTTAAGCAATCCCTTAAAACTTTTTTATTTATGTTAGCATATAGGTTATGAGATTCCTTTTGTTTTGAGATGTTTTTGATTTATATAGTAGATAACTTAGGCTATATTTGAATTATATTGTATATTGTAGATATTTTATATTTTATATTTTTTATATTTTATTTTGTAATTAGGTAGCGCTTTGGACAATTATTGGATTTTAGCGCTATATAAATAAAATTATTATTATTATTATTATTATTATTATTATTGTTAAGCCAATCTAAGATGCGCCCTTAAGCGGTAAAACATTCACGTGCGCGCAAAAACGATTATTAAGCTCAACTGAATTCGGGGAACACAATCAAAGACTCACTTTGTTACAGCGAGTAGACCAAGGTTTTGTTTGAACTTTTCTTGTTAGAAATACGTCGTTAAGAACGAAAAGTTTAAAATAGGAAAGACATTTCAAAAAAAAAAATCAGTGGAACAGCTAAAAGTCTCGTTGTGATTAGGATATAACATTTTTCTTAGAAACAAAGGCAAAGGACGTGAGCGCTCAAACGATTATCAATCTTTTCTAAACTTTGAGTGATCTTGGATGCGATTCACTACCCGCGCTGTTCACGAGACTGCAAAAATCTTAGTTGAGAATTACATGACATTACAAGGAGAAGACTAGCCTGATTTATTTTCCCCTTTTAATCCTTCCAAAAGGTAGTATGATCCGATTCGACAAACTGAAAAGGACTACCGTCCACCTCACTCACATCACTGAACTGCAATTGGAATAAAATAAACATTTAACCCTAATACAAATTAGTTCATACCTTAAATAGGAAAAAAAATCAGAGGTTTTGATACTCTCCTGTAACGAATTATCTTCCGGTTTTTCGAGCGCGCTTTTAGCAGCTCTAACTTCTCCCGAGTGTATATTGTTTACGTCTATCTGTCTTTTATTAATGTTAGATATTAAAATCGTAATCATAACCATCTCACATCGCTATGAAGATATTGTTTACCTCAAAATCATCGTCCGTCTCGCTTTCATTACTCATTTTTCAGTTCATTTTTCAGTTCAGTTTACCCGTAGTTTCGCCTCTGTGTCACTTGAAGGGGAAACGACGAAAAGCGAGATCTTTGCTTGAAACCAGTTCATATTGTTTCAAAACAGGTCAAGTTTTTTAGCCGTTGCAACCAATTATATGATGACTTTTATGAATGATTGACTGCGCGCATGGTTGTGCTAGCTATTGTTCTGCTCGCTATTGTTTTGCAAAGGCTGCAGTAATGGCACAACTGCCAAATCTCTCGCCATTCTTTGACGATTTCGACAAAAGAATGATAGATTTAAGTAGCGAGCATGTGTCCGAAACAGAGAGTGACAAGGAGGAGAGGAGGGTGGCGGTGGACCTCAAGGGTGTCGAACAGACGGCGAAAAAAAAAAAATGTAGATGTAAAAGGAGGCGTGCTGGCGATCGCTCGGGCCGCCAAATGGCCCTTAGAGCATTAGAAAAAGAGAAAAAGGGGCGAACAAACGAAGAAATTGTGAGTGAAGCCTGCCCAGAACCTGCCTCGTTTTTCAGAGGCGATAGCGGAGACCCATTGTGTCCTCGATAGATTCAAACAAGACCTGGAGAGTCCAACCACAGAAGATGAGGCCTCCGCCATGAGAATTTATATTTTGAGGAAAATACAATATTTCTTCAAAGGAGAGATTTTGTTTTTATTTTTAAGTGCCTGCAGCTAGTCCCATTTTCTAACTTTTTTCTGTAATTTCTTGAAAGAAATTTTAAATTAAACGGAAAGGTAGAATGGGAGGTATGTGTAAGCGAGAATTCTTCCTAATGATTTCGACAGTTGGGATCTCTTCTTTTCTTTCCTTTAAAAATTGTTGTGGACTAGTTCTTAAAGTGCGAGGAATTGTAAATTTAAAGAAATCTAGAGAATTCAGCCACCCAGACAAAATGGCGCCACCATAAATTTTCCGTGGTCAATTAAACGGCACGACCTTAGATGTTTATTTCCCTTGCGCAAAATAACTGTCCATTGGTGGGAAAAGCCCTTCTCCACTTCTCTTTCTTTCTTAGTTAGTTTGTTTAGTTGCGCTACTCATCCAAGATTCTAATTTTGAATCAGAGTTTTATTTGTTGATTGATTTCTTAATTCTATTGGTTATATTTCTCTTCTCAATTCCGTAAAATATGAGAAACGACTATATGTAGGGAAAATTTAAATACAAAAATTCACACCACGAAAAGTAATTAATTTACTCCCTCATCATGCCTTTCTTGATGTCAATCACATCATTAATTGAAGCCTCGATGTCGTTAGCTTAGGAACCGAGCGTATCTGATGGTTTTGTTGAATTGAATTCTTTGAAGATATTTTGCAATTTCCATTGCCGAGGCATTATGTTTACGATACGTTCAGGTTTACCAAGTTTGCATTTGAAGGACTTCTTCTTTGCTAACTGTGAAAACACTCTGATGCACAGTTTTCTTCACCTTAATTTGCTTCATGGATTTCGAAAACATCTCATTATGTTGAAAATGGAAATCGCCATCTTTCTTTGTATCCTTTTATAATGTTGAAAATTGAAAATGGCTTAGTAAGCATAGAAAAATTGTTAGCTTGTCATCTTGTGTGGAGCTTTAGAAACGACACGAGTGCGGATCAAAACTGAGCCGTTTACGTAAAGGAAATCTTTGACAAATATATTAGTAACAGATGACCATAGAACGAACAGCCATTGCAGATGAGGAATAATGAAACAACGTTACAAAATGGATATGATCGTACGTCGCATGAGTTACATTAGCCACCAGAATATTTGATAATGATCTCGTACTTTTTATTCAGCTTGAGAGATGAGCTTCACTTGGACTATTCAAAAATATTTTAATATTCAGTGGAAGAAGGAAGGCTGTAACTAATTTCTTGCTTTATGATTATTTTGCAGGATGGCGGTAACTCCATAGTAACCAACATTTTTAAAGTGGCGTTGCTCCCTCAAGAAATTTTTCCTAAGGCCCTAAAAATCTGCCAACTGTATGAAGATGGAGAGCTTGCACTTCAGTTATTGTGCAAAAGTTCATTCTGCACAATTTTTCCTACAGGACACCAGAAAAAAAGTAATAGCAAAGTTGGATGGTGCTAAGAAGGCGATTGGATTTTAATGTCTATATTGATGATTTATGAGCACTGAATAGTTTCAACTAATACAAGAGCAACTCATTGAATACAACTCTACAATGAAGCTAAACCTACAAGACACACTACTCCTAAAAGATTGGCATAGAGGAGCTTGATTTTTATTTAATCCTACTGATGTTTCTGTTGTCTGAGATCAAATTGGGTAAGCATAATATTGACAATTCCTATTTTTTTTTAATTTTAAAATCATCCCCTCTAAAAAAGACAATTATATATACATTTAAGGATATGTATGAGCTAGATTTAGGAATAAATTGGGTTTCTTCTTCTTATTAACCATTATTGGTGTCTTCATTAACAGCCTAATTTATCTTTCAGGAGGTCAAAGATGGTAAAGAAACCATAGAAAAAATTACGCAAAGAAATTAAGGTATTACACTACTTTGCTTACTCTGGCAAAATCCAATTTCTGATGGATTTGACGCCATTTTTTAGTCATTTATCACTAGCTCACTAGTTTGCTATAGCTTTGACATCAGTATTGGTGGATTATGTAGGTAGAGAATTAAAGTGTTATCTTTTGTTTGTTCTTGAGTTATATATTGATCAATTTACATTAAATGATTTTTAATGAGATAGATGGGTATGAAAATATCGTCATTTCAGACTTAAACAGTCACCACCATGTAGATAACCGTAACCAGGTTCCAATTCACTTGCTGAAATGTTGCTATCTTTCCAAAATATTATCAAAGGATTTAAGAGTCGAAAGAAGAGAATGTGAAGAGTTTAAAAGTGAGGTGGTCTGGTTAAAGAAGGTAATTTTATCTTCAAATAAAACAATTAAGTTAGAACTTTGGCTGAATTTTCCCTCTTTGGGCACTATTGCGCAAAGGGATTAATTGCCTCACGCCACGCGACACACCTTTGTCTATTCTTATTGTTAACAGTATTAGGTTTCAGTTTTGTTACAGCTCTCGTAGCGTGAACAGTGTTTTGTCAAGTGGCGTTGTTTTTCGCCACTTACGTCCTCGGATGATACCTTGTGTAAGTGTACTTCGGATATCTTGCTGGTAAAAAATAGCACGTGTTTTGGGGCTTGCAATAAAGAAGTCGGTCTTTCGTGAACACGCGCTTCGAGTTTACTTCATTGTGACCCCGACGTGAAATATACAAAGAACAAGGACCACGAAGAAACAGTTTGGAGCCTTCGTGGATACTCCAGGAAAAAGATTCGAATTGACACGGTGAACGATAACAGTAAACCAAGCCAGCCGCCATCTTGGATTTTGGAAAGTGCCACGAATTTTTCTTCACCAAAGCCATCCTAGCACAGGTCAGCGAGTTTAGATTACTCATTAGCTTATTGAGAACGCTTATTGAGAACGCTTATTGAGAACAGTGATCCTGTCCAGTAGAGCCCCGGAACGGACAACATAGTCAGTGAAATACGGTATAACGAAGAAAAACGCCGATCGATCGTGGTAGCTGATTTACACAGGCAGTTCAGTCACCATGCCGAAACTGACGCCTAACGGAGGACGTGACAAGCTGCAATCGAGCAAGCCGCTAGAGCAAGGCCACATGGAGTTGAAATGCCCAAGAGGTTGGATTTCACTTCTCAAAAGATACACCAAGAATACTTATGCTTCAAGACTTTAGCAAAAAAGGTTTTAGAATGCTATGGCAGGCTTGAGGACAATGTTAAAGTGAACAGAGTGCTAATGTGGATGGGGCCAGAGGCATGCATCAAACACGAGCTACACCCATTCCCCCCGGAGACAAGGAAAAATTCACCCCGCTGTGGAACTTCTTTGACAATTTGTGTTCCACGAAGGAAGGTTGCCAAGGCTCGTGGAGCACCGCGAGAATGACACTGAATTTCATGGAACAGGAGAAAGGAGAGTAAGTGGACATGTTTTACGGACGAATACGTGATGTCCTCCACCAGTGCGAGTACGATCCCGTGATACCAAAAGTCCTTGAGGCGGAAACCCTGAAATTTGGCTTGACGAACACAAAAATTATAGAGAAAGTCTATGCATTACAAAAAGATGCAGATGCCAGCCGTGTTCTTGACACTGCCAGAGCTGAGGAACAAGCTCAGACACTCATACGTGAAGTAGAAAAGATTAGGAGGGACTACAACCTGGTAGAAACAAAAAGTGCAGAAGAGCTCAGACAACAAAAGAAGTCCTTTAGCAAAAAGTCCAAGACTTCCAGTGATGGGCGCACAAAAAACCAATACGACTGCAAAATATGTGGACGCAAACAGTGCCCTGCCTATGGGAAAGAATGCAAAAAGAAGGGCCAGTTTGCTAAGCAGTGCCACAGCAAGGCAATCGCCAATGCTTCCAGCAAGTGATTTGGCCAACAGAAACAAATACTGGGACCCACGAAAAAGTTTTGCGAAGCAATTGCAGACTCCAGAGATAGCGAGGCAGACTTCTCAGACACTGACGAAGTGACAGTGCAAGTTGACTCTATAGAAGCAAAGACTGAAGAAACTAAGTCTACCAAGACACATTTTGGCAAGAAACTGCCCAAACACGTCACCAAGGACTGCCATGGCCCCTATGACATGACTGAGGTCAAAGATGGTACTGTGGAGGAAAAAGAAGTTACCCCAGCACCAGACCAATACTCAGCAAAATCCAGGTATTCTCTAAAGGTGAAGAAGCCTATCAAGATTAAGGATACAAACCAAGTCATTAAGGATGCTAATGACGTAATTCGAAGGTGTTGGAAAGCTAAAAGGCTACCAATACTGGATCGAGATAGATGAAAAAGTCCCACCAGTGGTCAGTCACAGATACAGTGTAACCCCAAAAATGCAGGAGCCTCTGAAGAATAACTTAGACTGGATGGTGGGCATTGATATTATCAAGAAGCAAGAAGACACAACACCATGGGTAAGCAACGTACTGTGTACACCCAATGGACATCAGGGTATGCCTCAATCCAAAGCTGCTCAACAAAGCAGTGAAGAGGCCACACCATTATGCACCGACAATGGAAGGTATATTACAAAAACTACACGGTTGCAAGTATTTCTCGGCCCTTGACCAGTAGTCTGGCTATTGGAATATGGAAGTACATCCAGACAGCGTACCCCTACTCACCCTCAATACGCCCTTTGGAGGATATGCATACAAAGGCTTCTATTTGGGATTGTGAGTAGCCAGGACATATTCAAGCGAGCCTTTGATGAAACATTCAATGACATCCCTGATGTCTATTGCATTGCAGATGATGTCCTAAAAGCTGCAAGGACAAGGGAGGAACATGAATTGGCAGTTAACAAAATCATCCAACAATGTCAAGACTCAGGTTTCAGGCTGAATCCAAAGAAAGCAAAGATCCTATTAGAGGAAATAAATTACTTCGGCCATACCCTATCGAAGAAAAGATTAAAATCACACATGAAGAAAATCCAAGGGATAGAGCAGTTGGCTATGCCAAGGAACTAGCGGGAACTACAGTCACTGCTAGGAATGTTCAACTACCTGGGAAAGTTTATACCCAACCTGGCTGCCAAGATGAAGGACCTCCACGCTCTGATAAGGAAAATGCAGAATTTGCGTGGGAAGACACACACACCAAGATACTAGAAGCAAGGCCGAGGTCAAAGATAACACAACACTGCAATACTTTGACCCACAGAAAGAAATCACTATTGAATGTGATGAGGGCCTGGGTGCATGTCTACTCCAAGACAGCAAGGCAGTCAACTTCTCATCTAGAGGCTTGATTGACGCGGAAACGAGATACTGTAACCTGGAACGCGAGATGCTTGCTGTTGCCTGGGCAGTTAATCACTACCGACAGTATGTGTATGGACGAAGATTCAAGATAGTCAGTGACCACACTCCATTACAACAGATCATTAAGAAAGACATCAGAGACACAAGCACCCGGCTGCAACAACTTTTACTGCGATGTCAAGGCTACGATTTCACAATCGAATACAAGAAGGGTGTTGAGATGCACATATCCGACTGCCTCTCAAGGTGTGTGCCGTCGCCAGCGCCCAACCTAGGACCAGTATTCCCAGAGACCAGCCAAATCAGGATATTTGAGATCACCGCGGCAAATGAATCAGACATCCACAAGATCCGATCAACTCAAAAGAGAGATCCAGTATTCCAGGAGCTAGAATGCCTAAGCCAGGAAGGATGGCCAGAACACCATAATCAAGTATCCATGTTGGCCACAGCCAACTGGGTTTACAGACATGACATTGCAGTCATTGATGGCGAACGTTTGCTCCAGAAGCTACACCGAGTCCATCAGGGAGTGAACAAATCTATTCAAAGAGCAAGAGACACGTGGTTTTGGCCTGGCATGTCTGAACAGATCAGGAGGCTTATTCTAGCCTGCCCATCCTTTCTGGAGCCCCAACCCAGACAGAAACAAGCAGCAGTTATCCCTGTGATCACAACCAATGCTATGAAGATTCTGGGTTGTGAATTTTCCAGCATAACGGTTGATGGTACAGTTGCATAGTTGACTATCACACAGGGTACCCGTAGGTGAAGCCAATCAAGAACCAAGAAGCAGATACGGTGATAGAACATTTTCAGAGTGTCTGCAACCAGTTTGTTTACTCTACAGAGGTAGTAGGTGATCGAGGATCACAGTACACTTCCAGAGACTTCCAAGAACTCTGCTTGAAGTTCAATATAGTTCATAAGCCTGGGACACCTCACTCTCAGTGGAAGAACGGCTGCTGTGAAAATGCCATTGGGAGGCTCAAAAGGTTACTTGAGAAGTCCGAGGAAGAAGAAACGTCAATGGAAGACGTCCTTCTGAACATCTGGGATACACCATTTGATTCCAACACCCCTTCACCATTTGAGCTAATGTTTCACAGGAAGGTCAAATCAGACCTACCCTCAATACCACTCAGTCTGTTTGACAGCACCAACAGCATCAATGCAGGCCATAGAAGTGTGAAGCACACAGAAAGAGCAAATGAAAGAGAAAACAGAGGTGAACTACTTAGGCTGGAGCAAAATCCAACAGTCATGTTTATAAAGATACGTCAGGAAAAGAAGGCCTGATGGTCATGCGGGACGGTTGTTTCAGTGGACGGACAGCAATCATACACCATAGAAGACGATGCAACCGGAACACAACATTCCAGAGACCGGGTCCACATCAAGCCAATTCCCAGATATGCCCCCTACTCCACCTACGGCAAAAGTTTTTACGAAAAGAAGGGAATAAGGCGCATCAATGCCAGTGGAAATACCAAACACCAAGGCTATGGCTAGTCCACCAAAGCCAAAGCCAGAGACCCCCATGAAGCAGCAATCAGATAACGTCCAAACATCCTGACCAAGGCGTATCATTAAAGCACCAGTAGAATATGGATATGAATAAAACCTCGAAAGCGATTTTTAACTAGGAGTGACTCATAAAGGACGTGACGTTGAACAGTGCAAAATGGGCAGACTAAGAGGTTTTTTTTAAAAGCATTTTTAGTTCCAAACAGTGCTTGATATCAATCCTTGGTAATCATCAATTAGTGTATAACCTCTGCAGTTTTTGTTTTTTTATTTCGTTATATAGACTCAGACCTTAGTGGATCTTCCATCTCCTGCCGTTACTGTTATTAGGAACCAATATTTTCATGCTAACAGGAAATGTTTTTTTTAACAAGGGGGATGCCGTAGATTTCTTTGTTCTATAATTTTATGGTTACAGTATTACATAACGTACGTCTCAGGATGATACTTTGTGTAAGCATACTTCGGATATCTTTCTGGTAAAAAATAGCACGTGTTTTGGGGCTTGCAATAAAGAAGTTGGTTTTTCATGAACACACGCTTCGAATTTACCTCACAAACAGCCGCAGTTGAGCCAAAGAGTATATTTTCATGTGATTAAAAAATTTTGCACGCTGTACATTAAATGGCACACGGAAAGTCTGTTTTTCATCTGTACTTAAAAAGAGAGTTGCCATTCCGGATGGAATTTCAATGATTAGAGAATTAATAAATCCTTTGTTTAGGGAGAGACCTTAAAAAAAGTGAGGGATTATATTGGAGAAAGAAATTGTGCTATTGTTGGACAGTGATCCTTTGTAACACCTAAAATATATTTTTGCCGAAAACCTGAAGAGAACAGAGTTTCACTAATAAAAATGTCCACATGAATATTGTATTGATTCACTATGCTTTTTAGTTAAACAATATTAATAGTTACTGTATGGTGAAGGGTAAAGGCGTGTTCTTATTTTTCTCCAGACACCTTTGGAAGTTATCTCTCGGAAGGTGCACAACAACCTTCAAGAAATTGGCCGTCTGACGGAGGAAAATAGGGTAATTGATTATCATAAAATATTTGTATAAAAGTGAATTAAACAGAAGACATCATAAAGAGAGAAAAAGTAAACAGAGTCTTGAGTGGCAACTCCATTAGTAAGAACCATTAATATTGATTAAAAGTCACTTCTGAATCAGCCGATCAGAGAATGGAAGGAAGCTGAAACAAACTGTATTTTAACCAAACATTTCACAAAACAGATCCACTTGATCTTAGGGGGAACTATGTACCTCCTGAAAAGACTGATAACAGAGGGGAAGGAAGCAAACAAGCTTTAAATAATTTGAGGAAAGTTTTATCAAAAGATATATGTTTGGTGCGAATTCAATATAATACCCCAAGAAAACATCTTAATGCTGATGTTCAGTTACACGTTTTAAATTGTCAACATTTTATGCTTTATGATGCATCTCACTTTGCAATAACATCTCTAATACAACATCTTCCTCTACGCAATAAGAGGTCGTAATTGGTCAACCCCCTTTACAGTCATCGTATATTCCACAGAGATTAAAAGGTGAAGAAATAACTATTGTGCTGGAAAATTTTTCATTCCCAGTCAACTTTTGTTTACTGTATTGTTGATTTTACAGAAAGGTCAGTTAGCTGAAGTACAGGACCCAGCACCTGTGAAAAAGGTTCGGATACACCCATCAATATTTCTTTGATTTTAACCCAAAATGCCCCAATTTTAATATCCGAGAGTGGTCTTGGAGGTTTCCTCTGTGTATTATTTAATATGTTATCTACTGCGCTAGCTAATTAAGGCCACAATTTTCAATTAATTATTACTAATCGCATAACGTGATGACGTCATAAACGGAATTCACTGTATTACGACTTGCTAGTCAGAAAAACTGTGAGACACCACTGGATTTTGAACGCGACTACTCCAAGCGATGATTCAATAAAGGAGCTGTTTAAAACCGTGGACTGAGTTAATCTTCAACTGGCAAAATACTCTGACTGTCTGCTAAAACTCCAAATGTCCTTTGGTTTTTCCCCTCAAAGCAACTTGCGCAGTATTTGTGCCCAAAACTAATGTAAATGTTGCAGAAATAAATAAGTTTAAGTCATCGGTTTCTGTTTTATTATCTCAATGTTTTGGTTTATACTAAAACAATTATTCACCTCATTGTTGGTTGCTAGCAATAAAAATACACCACCACTACACCACAGTAAATAATGGGTTGTTGATTAGTCAATATTTCAGCTTAGTTTTAATTGAGTCTATTTAACTGTGGTTTAATTTTTTGCTCGCAATGCCAACTCGTGTTTCCTGGAAACAAATTACATTTTGTTTTACCAAATTCAAATATTTCGAAAGAGGTGTACATGCTCCTCCTTGGGTGATTCCTCAAGAAAAAAAAATTGAAAAAAAGTTTTAAGTCTCCAGCATAATGAACAACTTGATATATGATTTGTGGGAAATTGCCCCACATTTAAATGACATAGACTCAAATTGTTCCTCGAGTTGTTCCCTTCAAGGTCATAATCTGCATGCCCAAGCAATGGGCTTTGTGCACGCTTTTGGCTTTATCTTTTTTTCCCTTTAAGGAAATTTTTCTTATTCTCATAATTAAAGGGGAGAAATTGAACACCAAAGTTATGCAAAAAAAAAAAAAAAAAAAAAAATATATATATATATATATAAGATACCACACACTTCATTACGCGAATACGGGCTTTGGGCAAGTTACCCGAAAAGTATTACTTAGCAACACTGGACGTATCAAGCCTATATACGAATATAGACACAGACGAAGGACTCACTATTGTGGAGGAAGAGCTAGGCAAAACAAACCAGAATAAGCCATCACCGAAAACATTATCGTATCTCCTCGAGAAAGTTCTCAAACTCAACAATTTTACCTTTGGCAATGAACACTACATTCAAATCAAAGGAACAACCATGGGAACCAGAGTCGCACCCAACTTTGCAAACGTATACATGGGAAGACTTGAAGAAAGATTCGTGTACCAAACAGAGTGGGTACACCATATTATACTCTGGGTACGCTTTATAGATAATATATTCCTTATACTACATTTTACCACTGGATAAGTATCGCCATTTCGAATGAACATCTCACCGCATCGGCGTCTAACTGCAAAATCTTGAAAACATTTCACTGAGAAAAATCGCACATGGTTTTTCCATTCCGATAGATCGTTTTCTGTATTGCTCTTACAGGACCCATTTCGAAAACACAACAGTTTTGGAAAAAGACTTGTAGCATGGAGAAATTTATCCGCGACTCACATTTTTCTGAGTTTTATGCAAAATGCAACGCATCGTTTTCAGAATTGCGTATCTCCCAAAAAAGAGCGGCAAAAAAAAAACAGCAAGGAAAGGACATAAGTGAAACAGATCTTTATTAATGATCAATCCTGGTCAATTCCAATTCAGCAAAGCCAGTGGTACAAGAGCAATGCGATTCAAGTTATCTGAGCGTGAATAAATTTCATCATGTTTATCACCACCGTCAGTTCCATCTATTGCTTGCTTACAAAGAAAACGTAGTCTGTAAACACACTTTTAAAACACATATGGGCACCGGTTACTACGGACAATGGACACTTTTCTGTGTCCCAAATCACAAACTCTTATATATTGTCAACCCTGCTTTACGGACACTGGTTAACTGCACATTGTCTATTTTCATTGTAACCAAAAATTTAAATTAGAGAAAGAGCTGTTTGATTAAGAGAAGATTTACTTCATTTTGAATAGGTAGTTATTTGTAGCCATTTCAGCAGGTTAGGAATGACTAAGGAAAACTTCTTCTACACATTTTTTGAGGGTGGAAAAAAAAACCATGTACATTCTATATATGTTGTGGTTTTTAATTTATCATTGGTTGAATATTTTTCAAGTCAGTTGGATTTTTATTCCAAACTGGTTGAAAAAGGAAAAAAATTCAAATTACAAGATACATGGTTTGTATTATGCACTCCATATTCAGTAGACTGCTGATGACATAACAACTTTATGGTTTATTTTAATTTGAGCTAAATGGGTTTGCTTTACAGTCTTGCCGTCTGCAGAAGTCCTCAGTAGGACTCAAAGTGGGAGTATTGTGTGAAGACATCCAAAAAATAATTCTGTGTCACCCTGGTCCTTTTGTGAGCGTAGGGAGAGTAGTGTGGAGTTATTCTTCTACAAGAAGACCCAGCAATAAAGCAGCCCAGGAAGCCATGGCAGCCTTAGGGCACCTAGAATTGGTTCTGCCATATAAATTGATAAGCTGGTAGTCTTCTTCAAAAAGCTTCCAACAGTTGTAAGCCCACATGCAATTGCAGCTTGTGGCATGACACCACAAGAGTACCATTCAGACGTCCATTGCGGACATGCAAGAAACTGTTATGAATGCTCATCCAAAATAGCATAAAATTCTAGCATTCTTAGAGGCAACAGAGAAGAACCTGTTACAGCAAATTTATGGGCCAGCGGTTTATCTGCAAATTAGGCTTAGTCCCCTTGCGTCCGTATACACATATTGAAATTTTCACGCGAAAAGAACAGTAATGTTATGCAGTTTGTCGTGCTGTGATCGTTTCTCTACTGCATCTCCTGTACTTCTTCTATCCAAACTGTCGGGTACGTTTTGCGCTGTCTTTTGCCGTTTGTTGTTTCGCTTTGTGATTTTAATTATTGTTGTCGGTAGTTGACTGTAGCGTAATTTAATTCAATCATGTTTCAGAAATCACTGGTTACGAATAAATGGTATGGTTCATGTGACTGTTTTGAAATTTGCCGGTGCATTCGCTACAGAACCTTTAATACTGTACTGCTTGTCACAATGGTAAAGATGAGACATGTAAAACATTAGCACAACTGGCAAATGTGAAAAAATTGCTGGAAAATCCTGGTCACTTTTACATCATGTTTCTTGTAAACACAGTCCTAAATCTCTTAGTTATATTTTTGTTGTCTCCTGACTGCAACATATGTACATAACATTAATATTCTATTTTTTAAATAGGTGTATTGAAATCAATCGTAAATTGAAACAAAATTTTATGCACAGAAAAATAGTATATAAAAATTAATGTAGTTAATGTTCCTTTTAACTTTTTACATTATCATATTTTGATGTGATATTTCAAACTGAATGCCCAAAGAAAATAATTACATAACTGAATTAACTAAATTTATTTGATGGTAAAGAAGGAACATGTGGTAAATCATTGTCTTTTTGTTGTCTCTTGACCACATTAGATGTACATAACATGACAAATTGGATGCATTATTTATGTTTTCCATACCTGTATTAGAAATTTTTGTTAATCACGGATTGAAACAAAGTTAATAATATAGGGTAAGATAGTTTATAAAATTTATTTTGTTCATGATTCTTTCATCTTTTTTTAGATTAATATATTTCAATGTCATATTTCAAAAACTGAACACCCAAAAAATAATTGTATTACTGAATTAATAATAAAAGTTCCCGTTCATTTCAATCATGTGCATTTTTTATGTGTACTGAAACAATTCCCCAATTATGCTGGGAGTGATAGTGGGGGAAGATGTTGAAGTTTCCATTTGACTGACATGTAATACCCTTTTTCTAATAGTTATCAATACTGATTCCCTGCCAATTAGTTAAAAAAACTTCATTTGGCTAACGTCAGGTAGTACTTACAGTATTCAAAAGGAGTCTGTCCAATCAGAACCAGTTCAGTTTGTTAAGATTGTTTAATTTATTTTCTTTAGTTCACGCACTTTGTTTTTATTTCTTTCATTCATTTATTTTTTCGCTAAGCATTATGGTATTGCGCAAGTTTAAGTTCACGCGGCCTCGGCCAAAGTTCAATTAGAAGTAATAAGTTCATTTAGGAGAAAGAAGTGCTTTAAGTTTGCCATCAAGTTCAAGTTGACTGACGCCTTTCCTTTTGGTATTTTCACTGTGTGGGTCAGATATGTGAGTGTTTTGTTTCTTTTTTATTCTAATGTCAAACTTAATTTAGTGATTACACGATCCATTTCCAATTCAAGCCTTTTGTTATTATTTCCCTCGTGCATATGTTAATAAGTAGTCCGTTCGAAGCGTTACAAGTTTATAATCTTATCTATTTCAAAGTATCAGTTGTATTGTTTTCAAGCATGTTTTGGTTCGTTAAGTCCTCTCATATTTCATTTTAGTCTTGTTACTTCTCATGCGTGGAGTATGATTATTTCAATGAAGAATTGTTGTTATGCGAATTGGGTTCCGCCCCCAAATATCTTTATAGTAGTTTTGCTTCATGACCCTTCTGTTTTTAGTTTATTTAGCTTTATATTTAGTTGTATTTTGTAATCGTTGTCTTCAGTTTACGAGCATTATCGAACCGTCCTCGTCGACACAATAAATTCGTTTATCACCGTCTTCAAGTTTGGTTCTTTGGTTCTCCGTAAATTACACCCCCTACCGATTCGCGACACGTCCTGTATTCCTCGATAGTCGCTGCCGCCACACAGTTCAACCTGCTTTTTTTAAAGCATCTCAAAGCCTTTAGCCACTTCCTTGATGCGTTGGAGTTTCCCATCTATTTGCTTGGCTTTCTTTGGTTGTAAGGGACTTTCAAGATTTTTTGAAATATCATGAAGCTTGGAGAAGTATTCATACACTCTTGAGGGTTCAATATTTCAACCTTTCAATGATACAAAGTTTACAAGACAGTCTAATGTAAGTCTTTCAATCTCAAACCATCCAGATACTGGAGTTAAGCCTTGTTTCATCAGATAATCAAGACTGGAGGTGCTATTTGGCCTCTTGTAGTTTTGCTTGGTACCTTGAAGTTGTTTAATGTGTGTATGCCTGCATGGCAGCATGGGAGCTGCCATAGGGAATTTCACAATCAACACATTAACATTGATGGCTAGCTACTAATACATTCGACATTTTGACAATACAAGAGACTAAAATCGACTCAACTTTTCCTAGCTCACAATTTCATGTCAAAGGTTTTAACTTTTATCGTTGCAACAGAGTCAAAGGCAGCGGTGGCATTGTAGTATACATCAGAGACAATATAGCCGCTTCATGGAAGAAATTAAGAGGAAAATGAGTCGAATCAATGTTGTTTAACATGAAAATCGGACAATGACAGTTTTCATTTATTACTACCTATAAGCCTCCATCTGTTGACAACAACACATTCAAACGCGAACTCTGCGATCTTCTGGACGAAGCAAACAGCGTTTCTGATAATGTGATTTTTACCAGAGACTTAAATTCGGACATCCTCCACCCACTTGATAATCACAAAGGTCGGTGTTTACTGGATATGTGTGACATTTATGACCTTGACAGCCTTATTAATGTTCCTACAAGGATCAGTAAAAACAGGGAAACCTGTCTCCACATTATTCTCACTAACGTCCCCGCGTTTGCCAAAGCCTCGGGTGTCATTCATACGGGTCTAAGCGACCATGAACTCATATACACGATTCTGAAAACCCGACACATGCGATCAAAAGCAGAAACCATAACTAAACAATCCTTTAAAACTTTTGATAAGGATTCATTTCAAGCTGATTTATCAACATTGCCTTTCTCTGTCTTATACGTGTTTGATGATCCTGAGGATGTATATTGGTGTTGGTATCAACTCTACGATCAAGTTCTGGATGCTTATGCGCCCAAGATAACAGTTAAGAAACGCCCGTCACCAGCTGGAGTATTCATAACAGACGAAATTCGGAAGACAATGCGGGACTGAGATAAACAGAAGAAACGATATTACAGATCCAGGAATCTTCTCGAGTGGGAAAAATACTGTGTCTTAAGAAACAAAGTTGTCAGCATGAGAAGAAAAGCTGTACAGAACCACTTCAAAACACTTTGTAAGGAGAAATACGCAGATCAAAGAAAATTCTGGAACACAATTAGACCGTATATTAATTCACGTAAGAAAAAGAACAATAGCCGTATCGTTCTTAAGGAGAACGATCAGATAATGCGAGAGCCAAGTGAAGTTGCAGAAACTTTGAACGATTTCTTTTCAAAAATTGTTGGCACTGATAAAACAACTGAATGCATGAAGGATTTCACACAATTTCTACACGACTCCGCCTGCAGCCAGATCACCCTAAATTATACTAGTCCCATAGAAGTGAAGGAAATTATGTGTAACATGAAAACAAATAAAGCCATTGGCAACGATCTTATTCCCGCGAGGGCAGTGAAAGATTCTGCCGAAGTGTTGTGTGACCCGTACTGCACTCTCTTTAATTATATTCTGGATGTTGGAAAAATCCCTAAACAGTGGAAAAAGGGCGAAATAACTCCAGTGTATAAGAAAGACTGCAGCCTGTCCAAGGATAATTACAGACCTCTCACCATTCTTCCATCTTTGTCAAAAGTCTTTAAAATGCTCATTCATTCAAGAGTCAGTCCCCGGTTCAGAAATATTCTCCACAAGTTCATGTTCGCTTGTAGAAGGCATCACGGTTGTGATACGGTCCTGCTCAGTCTTCCGGAGGAATGGCAAAAGGACTGGACGATCGGAAAATAATTGGGGTTGTGTCTATGGACTTGTCGAAGGCCTTCGACTCTCTACCACACAATCTCATTGTGAAGAAGTTCAAAGAATACGGTGCTGACGAGAGAACTGCTAATATCATTGAGGATTATTTCTCTGATCGCAAACTACGAGTGAAAGTTGCTGGAGAATATTCGAGCTGGAATTATATTTCTAGAGGGATTGCCCAAGGATCAATCCTTGGGCCTTTGATATTCAATTTTTTCATCAACGATTTCCTCTTTATCGTGAAAAGATGCAAACTCTAGCTACGCATACCACACGCAAATTCTCTTTGCTCATAATGACTATAGAGAAGTTGAGAGTGCTATAAACTCTGATCTCGAGCTTGTTGATAAATGGTATGATGAGAATGGTCTGAAAAGGAACAATTCTAAGTATCAAGCTATTGTGATGGGAAAATCTGACACCACACCTGATTTCAAGTGTGAAAATTCCAGTATCCCAGTGACTAAAGAATTTGACATGCTTGGCATAACGATAGATAAGAAACTGAAGTTTGACAATCATGTTGCTAAAATATGTAGGAAAGTTTCACAACAAATAGCTGTTCTTAAAAGAATGAAGAAAATGCTTCCCTTCAAAACAAGGTGCGACCTATATTTAGCATTTATCCTTCCTCACTTCAATTATTGCAGTGAAACCTGGAATTTTTGTAGTAAAAGTGCTGCAGACAAATTGGAAAGGTTAAATGAGTGCGCGATCAGGTTTGTTTTCAGGGATAACTACACAAGCTACTCGGAACTTCTCAATGCATTAGGCCTCTCATCTTTAAAACAACAAAGATTAATTAAAATCACACTGTCTGTTTTTAATGCCATCCACAATTCTTTAGCGCCCAAAAGTATACAAGACCTGATAGTTCATAGGAAGAACGTTAGCTACAATTTAATATCCTCTCGCTACCCAAGCCAAAGTCTACTACATATGGCTTGAAGTCAGTCCGTTATATTGGTCCGAAACTCTGGAATTCTATTCCGAACATGTTTATTGGTAAATGCATTTGTTATTTCGCATCTAGACTACTGTAACAGTCTCCTATATGGTCTGCCCTCCTACGAACTTTCTAAGCTACAAAGAGTTCAGAATTCTGCGGCTAGGCTGATTGTGGGAGCTCGTCGACATGTTTCCACTGGTTGCCTATATAACTGAATTATAAGATCCTGCTTTTTTAAGACAATCCCATCTAGCCAAGTTTTCGACCTTCAGGATGCAATCCTTAAAGTTTTTATAATTTATACTATGGTGACGTCGTTTTTAAACTTGGAACTCTATACCTGAACATATTAAGTCAGCCTCGTCCCTGACAACTTTTAAAACGGCTCTTAAGACTTACCTTTTTCGTCGCCACTTCCGTGATGAGTGATGTCACCTTTGTAGTTTAAGTGTTTTAATTTTTATTGTTGTTATTGATAATTTGATTTTTATTATTTTATTGTAAGCGCATTGAGATTCTTAAATGCGTATTTTTCCGAAAAAATTTAGAAATATAACGAATTATAAGTCTTTTAAATCCATTACCAAGAATTAAAAATTTCGACTTTTTATTCTTTTTACCCGTGTATAATGCGCGCCCGTGTATAATTAATTAATTTTTTTAAAAAAAGATTTCTGACAAATACCAAGAATTAAAACTCAATAATAACAAGTTTAATCAATAATTTTTACTAACTTTCTAACTAGTTGTTACTACAAATATCGCACGCACCGAGCACCTATTTACAAGCTTTTTTATTCAGTAACAGTCAAACGTTTTATAAATGTTGTAACTTGAAGTCCTTATTAATATACCTAAATTCACAACTTGAATTATTATCATAACAGCCGTTCATAAACATTATTTCTACTCACAGTACTGCTGGCAGCTTGAATATAATTACTGCATTGCAATTGCGTGATTTAAGTAAAATGTTCAGTGTCTTTAAACAACGAAACCTTCAAATTCCGACACAGTCCGATTCGAATAGGTTTCGATGACTGAATCCTCAAGTTCATCAGTGATCTCAGTTGAATTGTAAACCAATTCATCTTGTGATCCATTCGAATTGTTTGTGCACTCACACATCAGAGAGAGGCAGCGATCATTTCTGATGGAATGCCTTCCTACACTTGTGAAATATGCGAACAGATCAGTTCCTCCGAAGCCTTTTTTTGTCGTCCAGTAAGTTCGTGAATTCCATCAGCCATCCACTCCTTTCGGACTCCATCTCTAAATGGTTTGTTCAAAGATACATCGAGCGGCTGGAGAAGGGAAGTTCGCGTTTGAAGGAAGTGTTCACAGTATCTGTCACGTGAGCTTCAAATGAGTCGTAAATAAGCAAGCTCTTTCTCCTCCCCAGGCCACCGATCCGTGCACTTTTACTTTCTTTGTTGCGTTTTTAACGTATGCAAATTAGGACGTGCTTGACAAACAATAGAATCCGTGTATAATACGCACCGCGATTTTGATGCTTGTTTTTATGGAAAAAAAAAGTGCGCATTATACACGGGTAAATACGGTATTTATTTAGATATAAGACATACTTATCAAGATTTTATTGTTATAATTTTAAATTATAGAATATTCCATATCTAGTTAACTTAGAGGACTTTTCTTTTTAACTCTCTTAACTTTACTTAACTCTTAACTTTATTGTGTTTGTGGAATACCTGTAAATTAGCTGGCATGCTTTCACAGACCCCGATTTCGGTTCTGTCTGTGAAAGCACACCATTATTATAGCTAAGTGTATTTTCACAATAAACTCTTATTGATTGATTGATTGATTGATTGAACCAGCTATTTTAGAGTAGCACTAACACCAGCTCTTGTCACCATTTGGTATTTAACAGCTGAATTTTTCTTCCATCTTTCTTGGCAGAACCATGACCACATGAGCACTGCTCAGGCACTTGTTCCTTTGGAAAATTATTGCTTCACGTACTTGTAGAACTAACATGGGGTGGGATTACTTCATTCACATTCTCCAAAGATATCATGCTGTGATATAATGCTGGTTGATCAATACTGTATCCCAGATAAATGGCCTAAGTAGCTGTGCAAGGAAACAATGGGGAAACTGGTACCGCTGGCATGTGGTCCAGCGATGTAAGGATGACAAAGTTCAGTCAGAATCTGGGATAGTGCAATTCCTATCGCATTCCCCAACTCATCTGAAAAACAACGACAGTTTAAGAGAGGCTATTTGGTGTGCTTAACTTTGCACAATCAATCCTTAAGGATTAAACAAAAGGTGCGAGTTTAAATCCCAGAAATAGAATACTATGGCGAAATAAAAATAGAAATAGAATAATATGGCGTATAGACGGATTTTTAGTCTCAATGTTATGTCTTATTTTCCTTTTAAATATACATTCTACAGTACTGAAATTAGTTCCGGTGTTTTATAACTCAATGCACTTACCAACAGTACAATTGTCTTGGCATGGTCTTGGTTCAAGTGGCTATACGAAGCAAGGATATTTCTCAGCTCGAACTTGGATATTTGAACATTGGTCTTTCAACATTTACATATGGCTAAACTGCAGTGTCCCAAGGGATAGTCGTTCATGGTCTGGAACAAATTGTCTCACCCTCTCTACAATGGATTCTATATGGTTCAGCTCTCATCGATGTAAACAAAGGCACAAGCATCCGCGATATTACAAAACGTCAGTTGCTTATTACAGCAACTCCATTGCAACACAAAGGCTATTAATCCTGAGTGGTGATATCTCCATGAATCCGGGCCCAGTACAAACAGCTACATCAAGCACCCAGAAGTCAAAACAAAAACAAATTCCAAGTGAAACATAATGAAATGTCATTGCTGTGAGAAGACGATAAGAAGAACAAAGCAAGCGTAACCTGCTATGCTTGTATTGCAGTATACATTTCTCTTTCCACCTGAAATGTTCCAGCCTGACAGCCTCCTCCTCTACCTGGTTATGGAGTAACTGTCTGGGATTTGCCCGGCCCTTTTACAAGTGCTCTGATGTGGAAATGTTGGATGATACGCTTGATTTGTCTACATCTCTTGATCCTGGCCTTGATATTCATTTGCTCTGCTCTAACTCAGGCCAGTTGAAAATAATGCATCTTAATACTCAGTATTATTACTTACTGGAAACCGATTCTCTCTACGAAGAGAGGTAGAAATTTAGTTGTGGCACTGCCATTGGGCTATGCCATTTTTATCATTAACTGCACATCTTTTCTTATCTCGTCCTTTTTGCCTAGCAAAACCTGAAGGTAACTATCAATATCGTTCGTTCCTGTAACTAAAGTATACTCCAGTGTGTCAATATAAACTCAACAAGTGGTAATCTTATTATGAGGTAGGGAATCCGCAGGTGTATATCAATGACCGTTAGCGATCGCTGATACTATTGAAATATTTTCATTGAAAACGATGTTAGTTTTGTGGGTAGCTGTGTTAGCATAATATGTAATGACAATAATTGATGTCTGCCTGCCAATACCAAGGTCCTACAATGAAAGACGTTTGTGTGATCATCATTAGATATCATTGATGTCGGTTGGAGCTCATTGTCTGTTTTGACATTTAATGAGCTTTTACTCACCGTCAATTCATATCCACTGGCTTAGAGCTCAACCACAATCATTGAACTATGTTTCTATCCTTGGCTTTGTTACGGAATTCCAGAACAGGGAAGGTATAAGGGGAGGTGGCGTTGGTGTTATATTAAGGAAAATATCAGTTATAAGCGCCGTTGTGACATTGAAAATGCCCACCTAGAACTTGAACACCTATGGTAGAGGTGCCTAGCTGCAATAAGTATAGTAGGGCTCTTGTAGGTGTGATCTATAATTCCGAGTACATGCTCAGTCCTTCTGATTGGCTAAATAGTTTAGAGAACTTACTTGGATACCTAACTGTGTGCTGGGATGCCATGTTAATGCTTACAGTAGACATCAATATCAATGCTTCGTCCTTCTGACCATCTAACAAAAAGGTATCAAGGTGTACTGGATATGTTTGAGCTTACACAGATTGTGGAACGGCCCACACGTGCTACGAGGACCTCCAAAACCCTAATTGATCACATTATTACCAACCATCCGCAAAGGGTGACAAACACTGGTATAATTCCATGCTCTATTCTAAGTGACCACGATGTCATCTACACATGCGTCAATCTAAGGCCCCCTTGGTTCCATCCTCGTTATAAATTTATCAGGGACTTTAGGAACTTTAACAAGGACATGTTTAAAGAGGACTTTTCTACTCTTCCCTTGTCTGTCATATACTACTTAGATGATCCAGATGAACAACTAGAGACACTGAATACACTACACTTTCCGAGTGTCTTGAGAGACACGCCCCCTTGCGGAAGGTTCGTGCCACAGGACCACCCGCCCCATGGATGAAAGACCCACTGATAGAGGAACTCCAGAGGAAACGGGATTCTGCTAGATTTACAGCTCACCAGACCAGCACTGATGCCGCTTGGCATGAGTTTCATTTGGTCAGGAATAAATTACAGTTGGCAATAAGAACTGCTCAGGAGGCATTTATTGAAAAAGCTCTCTATTCAAATAAGTCACACGAGGTTTGGAAAGTCATCCAGAGAGGGCTAAAGCCAAGTGTAAGGCCCCTGCGGTTTGATCCAGACGAACTTAACGATTTCTTCACAATGACTGCTCAGAGAACACTAGAGACTCAGGTGACCCCAATAGAGGATCTCACGTGCCTGTTTAATAACCTGCCTGACGTCCCCTCTGAGGGTATGCATTTTCAGCTATCACCTGTCAACAGTGAGAACGTTCCCCCTAACATCCATCATCAACAAATGCATTGCAAAAGCTTATTTTCCAAAGCAATGGAAGATTGCTCAGGTGTCCCCAGTTCCAAAGATTGATGACCTGGTTTCTAACAATCAACTTCAGCCCATCTCAGTTCTTCCTGTCCATCTATACAAGGTCTTCGAGAAGCTTGTGGTTATTCAAATGACAAATTATGCGGACCACGCCCATCTTCTTCGCACTCGCATCTCTGCTTTCTGTAAAAGGCATTCCACCACTACAGCCTTGTTGAGAGTTAGAGACAATATTCGCTATGCCATGAAAAGGAAAGAGTTCATGCTTATGGTGTTAGCCAATTTCTCGAAGGCTTTTGACACCATATCCTTTAGCACAACCATCATGAAGTTCTACAAGCTCGGTTTCTTAAAACCCTTTCTCAAGTGGCTCTTGAGCTATCTATCTCGCCGCTCCCAGTTAATGCAGATCGACAATAGGAAGTCCTCAAACCAGTCATCTCAGTATAGCGTTCCACAGGGGTCCATCTTGGGACCGATGATTTTTAACTTATAGGTATAAGATCAACACGAGGTCACTCTATCATCTATGGAATGCGCCCAGTACGTAGATGACACCTCACTATACAGCCATTTTAATGTCATGGAGTTAGACTCAAGAGCTGTGGACATGAATGAGACTCTTGTAAGTATCACAAACTGGTCCCCAACTTCTGGACTCCAACTTGGCGCTAAACCCTGCAAAGACTAAGTGTATGTTGTTCTCAACTCATCACATGTCGTCTTACCATTCTGTGGCTGAACATCCTATACATTTATCTGTAGGAGATAAAACCCTTGAGCGTGTTCACTCTATTAAATTACTTGGGGTTCACATGAACCTAGCTGGGTTGGGTGGGCTGGGCTAAGTTGGTGTCCTAGCTCCATTGGGAAAAATTAAGAGCTTTGCAAACTACCATCTTAGAAAACATTTTAGTTGAATGTCCGCTTCTATCTTGCCTAGACTTTAATGATATAATATTCCATCAAATTACTGATTGCCTTCTAAAAAGGTTACAGCATATCCAGTTTGTGGCAGCCGGTTTTGTTTCGGACGCAATGTGAACGATAGTGACTCTATTCTTAAGTTAGGATGGTTTCCTATGAAAGAAGGTAGAGAATGGCACGTTCTAAAGACCGCACACAAAGCTATATACTCTCATGATTGGCCCAGAAACCTTCAGCTTGAGCAAGTAAATCATACTAGAAATTTATGCTCATCAAGTACCATAAATCTAGTTATTCCCTATGCCTCGGACACTTTTCAGTATAGCACGGCAGCCCTCGTCAGTCAATGTTAAATGCTGTGATAATTTTAAATCCTTCAGTAAGCAAACATTATGTATTTTAAGGGAGCACTGCCGGAATAGGGCGGTATACTTTCTAGCCTAGTTTTAATAATGTATATATTGTATAATTACATTTTACTGTTTATTACCTAGTTTTTTTACAAATTCATAATTCAGATTTATGTATTTTTATTTACTATTTATTATTTCTCTTTTTATCTTATATCAGGCGAAGAGCCATACCATGGATGTACTGATATTAAACCGTTATTGTTATAATTAAAATTATTATTATTATTAAAATTATTATTTTTATTATTATTAAAATTATTATTATTATTATTATTATTATTATTATTATTATTATTATTATAATTATACTCTATAATTAATACAGAAAAATGCTATTTGCTGGGCAATCATAGTCCTCTGTGGCAAGTTTTAGGCTGTAGCCCGATAGATTCTTGTTTGGCCTTTTGGAGTGATCAACAACTTTCTCTGTGTTGAATGTGGAGTTACTGAACAAAAGTAAGCTGCAGGGCTCAGGACTCAACCTGGAATTTGTACATAGTGAATGCAGTTGATTGTAAAGAACAGATATGCTCACAGCCTGACAAAAAATGATGTTAAACTCACTGTCACTGAGCTTATCATTGCTTTTGTCATGATGCTCAGCACTGCTATAAACAAACATTTCACACAAAATACTCTGTATGACTTCAGGATCATACTCATCAGATACACTAGCATTCTCCAGATAACTCGACTCTGAGATTATGCCAAACTTTCAGCTGTGGGTTCAAAGCCTTGTTGTTCTCTCATGTTGCTCTGTAAGATAGGATAGGCCTTAAAAATATCCAGAAAGCACTGATGAGCTGTGCCTGTGTTCGGTGTTGGTCTCCACATCTCAAAAGAAGAAGGGAATTTTGGAAGTTTGTCTTTGTCTAGAGAATCATTTTTCTCCAGATATACAGAGATATGTCTGGCATATTTACACAGTCTTTCCACAAAATTGCCGTTGTATCTTTGTGCTATGAACAGTTCAATTTAATGAAATGGCTGTCCACTTGAAGCTAATGCAAACACTAAAGAGCAAGCTCAGGAGCAAATCCTACGTTATGGCCGAGATTAAATTCGAGATCACCTGATATTATGCTCTCTAGTATTCTGAGGTCATGACCAGCGATTCTGTGTCCTTGAGTGCATCAATACACATGGCTTACAAGCAACATGGGGCCATTTACACAATAAATTTAGCATGGCAAATCTCATGCACCTTTCCTGTAAAGAACTAAACACTTGTTTATTAATGTCTTTTGTTTTTGCCCTTTAGGATTTTTGTATGTTAGTACGTACGCGGAATGTATTTTAGCATGTTAGTCAAGTAGTTTAATGTAATATATTCATTAGTATCTACAGGACATCTAAGCCTTTTTGGGTCAGTTTTTTCACTTGCCATTTCCAAGCAGTCATTTATCATCCTACAGCGGCCAGATTTCACGTTACAGTTTGTCACCACTCCAGTGCAGTTTTTTCCCAGCTCCAACAAATTTTTAACAATATAACTTGCACTTTCTCCAACTGCACTAGGAGACATCCCTTGGTTCTGCACACAAACTCTGTAGCCCCAGGTCAGCAAGTTGACAGCCCATCCACTAGCATGAGGTCAACTTGGAGGCAATAATGCGCATGCACAACACATTAGTAAACCCAGATGGGAAAACCCACGCTAATGCAAGCTTTTTGAGGACAGCTATGGCTGTGGTTCCCGTGAAAGTTTGGCTTACAAGAAGGGAAACTACAGTAGTCATATGCACTTTTTTAGACAGTGGTAGTTCCTCAACATTCTGCACAGAAGCCTTGATGAGACAGCTAGGAACAAATGGTACAAAAACCACAATCTCTTTAACTACCTTGGAAAAGAAGGACAGTCTTGAGGATAGTTTTGTCGTCACTTGTCTCACCATTTCTGATTTGGACGAAAATGTTTTTGTTGATCTTCCAACAATTTTCACAAGGCCCAGCATACCAGCATCAAGTAAAGACAAACCCACCCAAGAATGACATAGACAAATGGCCAAACCTTGGTGGAGTGCACCTGTCCAGAGTTGATGTGGATGTTGGTCTACTTTTAGATGTGTGATGCTCCTGAGGTCCTTGATCCCTTGGAGATAAAACATAGCCAGGGTGGTGGACATTAGGCTTCGTGTATGAGTGTTGACTCCATATTGCCATGGCGTCTGGGCATCAAGCTTTCTTAATGAAGTAAAAACTGAACTAAAAAAGCTGGTAAAAGATTTCTACAATTGCAACTTTGATGATGAGTCAATTGCTGAAAACCAGACCGAGTTATCCCAGGAAGAGCACTGTTTTATGGAAAGAATGAAAGAACCCTGAAAGTTGAAGAATGGTCATTATGAGATCGCCTTGCCCTTCAAAAATTGGCAATGTTCAGTTTCAAACAACCATGTGAAAGCAGAACAGCAAGCCATGTGGTTAAAGAAGTTACAGAAGAACCCAACATTTCATGATGACTACAAGATCTTCATACAGGACATCGTCGTCAAAGGATATGCCCAAAGAGTACCCAATCACCAAAGGGCAACAGGCTATGAAGGCAAGAAATGGTTCATCCCCCACCGCGGAATTTACCACCCACAAAAGCCCGGCAAAATTTGTGCGGTTTTCGATTGCTCGGCAAAGCAAAAGGGAAATTCTCTCAATGACCAGCTGATGAAAGATCCAGATCTCACTAACTCACTCTTGGGCGTCCCTAGTAGATTCCAACAGGAGTGTATCGCAGTTATGGCAGACAATAAAGCCATTTTTCATCAGGTGAAAGTTCCCAATTGCAACTGTTTGTTTCTTTGCTTTTTGTAGTGGCCAGACGGTGACCTATCATATGCTTTGGCAGAATATCAGATGACTTTTCATCTTTTTGGCACTGTGTCATCATCAGCCTGTGCCAACTTCGCCCTTCGGAAAATGTTGGATGATAATGAGCAGCACTTCCCTTGTGACATGATAAATACCATCAGACACAACTTTTATGTCCACGACTGTTGAAAGTCCCTCTTGTCAGTAACAGTTGCTATCATCCATGTTCATGAATTGTCCAGCTTGTTGCATTGTGGTGATTTTCGATCCACTAAGTAGCCAAGATGTTAGGGGAAGTATCCCCATGCAGGAGCATGGCCAAGAGATCAAGAAGCTAGACCTTTAAAAGGATGAGTTGCCAGATTAGCACGCGCTTGGTGTTCAGTGGAGGATAGAAAATGACATGTTTGGTTTCAATGTTAGTCTCAAGCACAAACCCCCCTCTCAGAGAGGCATATTGTCTGTTGTTGGTTCAGTCTTTGATCCATTTGGCTCTGTTGCACCTTTCATACTGACTGGCAAGAAGATTTTGCAAGATTTATGCAGAATAAAATTAGGCTGAGATAACAAAGTGTCAACAGAGCATTGCACGCACTAGCAAAGATGGCTTTCAGATGTTCCTAAACTGTCGCAGTTTATGATTGATTGTTGCTTCAAACCAGCCGACTTTATGGAGATTGTGTCCAGTCAGCTTCACCACTTCTCTGATGCCTCTGAAATTGGCTGCGGATCAGTGTCATATCTATGAGTGGAAGATAGATGCGGCAGAATTCATTGTACCATCCTTCAAAGGAATTCCCCCCTGGAGCCGCTTAGGCAAGTCACAGTTCCTGGCTTAGAGCTGTCAGCCAAGACAATTTCTGTACAGTGAGACAAAATTTTGAAGAGAGAGATTGACTTGCCATTACCTGACTGCTTAGTTCTTTGGCCCTTTGGCGAGATATTTCCAAAGAGCGTCCTCTTGGTATCGCCTGAAGAAATCTATTGCTTGGTTTCTGGCCTACTGTGTGTTGGTGGGAGAGTCTAGCCTCAATACCATTTGATGCCAAGCACCAGATCATTCTACCAAAGAACGATCATGTATCCAACCTGATAGTGGAACACTGTCACCATATTTCTAGGTACTCTGGAAAAGAACATGTAATTAGCCTACTGTGTGAACAATTCTGGATTGTAATGGCAGGCTCCGCTGTCAAAACAGTGTTGTCAAGGTGTGTAAGTTGCTGGCAGCACCAAAGCCATGAATGTGAACAGAAGATGGCTGATCTTCCAGAGGATTGTCTCACCATGGACCAGCCACCCTTTACATCAGTCGGTGTTGATTACTTTAGCCCTTTCAAATATGGCATTGTCGAAGCCAGCTTAAGAGATATGGGGTCATTTTCACTTGTCTCACGATTCAAGCCCTGCATATGGATTCTTTTTTGCTAGCCCTAAGACGGTTTATAGCAAGGAGAGGTCAGGTCCAGAAGATTCATTCAGACAACGGAACGAATTTCACCAGTGGCAAGAAAGAGCATCACAAGCTCCTCATGGCTCACATATCAGTGGTGTATGGGAGCGCTGCATTTGCACCATGTGGAAAATTCTGCAAGCCCTCCTCCAAGAGCAAATCCACAATGACAAAAGTCTCACGACCTTCATGTGCAAAGTTGAAAGTATTATGAATAGCTGTCCAATTAAAACAGTTTTCAGTGACCTGCCGGACAAGTAACCCTTAACACCCAACCATTTGCTGCTGCTGTGCTCCAAGCCCCCAATACCTCCAGGTTTGTTCCATAAGGAAGATCTGTTGTCCCATCGAAGGTGGAAACAAGTTCAGTACCTTGCAGATATCTTTTGGAAAAGATGGTTGAAAGAGTATCTTCCTCTTTCACAAAGCAGGCAGAAGTGGCTGCATCCAAGAAGAAAAAAACACCCATTGGAGATGTTGTGCTCATTGCTGTGGAAAACTCCTATCACAATTCATGGCCCCTGGGTAAAGTAGTTCAAGCTTTCCATGACAAGAAGAGCCTGGTGCATCATGCCAAAGTCAAGGTTAAATCTGGAACTCTTGAAAGACTGATCGACAAGCTGTCTTATGATCGAACATCAGGATTCTACCAGATTAAACAGAACGGTGTTATGCTTAATATTGAATAATTCACGATCAAATAATGTGTTCGCAATACTGTTTCATGTTTTATCTGCTTCATAGTAGGTTTTGCTTCATGTGTGTTAGCATCATGCATGTCTTCTTGTATATCTTTGTTTATTATTGTAAATAGTGTAAGTAGCTGTTTAGTTGAATATTATGTTTGTAAGTGTTTTTGCCCATGGCTCATCACTTAGGGGCCAGTGTAAAGAACTAAACACCCATTTTTGTCCTTTAGGATATTTGTATGTTAGTTCATCATGCATGTCGAATGTATTTTAGTGTGTTAGTCAAGTAATTTATTGTAATATATTCGTTAGTATCTAAAGGACGTGTAAGCCTTTTTAGGTCAATTTTTTCACTTGCCATTTCCAAGAGGTCATTTTTCACCCTATGGCCGCCAGATTTTACGTTACAGTCCATCGCCACTCCAGAGTAGTTTTTTCCCATCTCCTAACAAATGTAAGTGTTGCTTTGGTCCAACTTTCTGTTGCATTTTAGTTCACTTTGTAACGTTCTTTTCTTTGTTTGTATGTTAGTTTTAACCACTTTGAACAACTGCAACTACAACATCGTTTCTTAAATAAAGCGCGTTAATACAACACTGGAGTGTTTGGAGTGTTTAGTCCACTGTTGGAAGTTATACTTTCCATCTTTCCACTTACAGGGAGTAAGTATACTGATCCAAATGAACCAACCAATCCAAAAGATCCAACCAGCCCAAATAACCCAAATAGCCCAACCATGAACCAGTGCCAGCATTTTATTATCAAAGCATTTATTAATTATCACATTATCTAGCTATCACGTTATCATTTGATTGACTGATGTCATGCAAGTTTTGTTAACTGGCACACCAGGACATATATTAGAGACCTTACGCAACAGGACGGCAGAATGAGGACGGCGACCGTGGACCGCGCGAGTACTGGTTCGAGCACGCGAGGGTTGACGTTGCCGTCCTAAACGTAAACAAACCTTATGCAATACAACGCGACATGCACAGGCCCCGAAGGAAAAATGGCCACCTTCAGGGAAGCAAGAAAGGCTCTTTTGCTTGCAAATGCCTTGGATTTCATCGCCGATGAAGAAATGCTGTTACTCTACGACGTTAACACTTCAAAGAATCTTGACATTCCTTACTGGAAGTACGAAAAATTCAATCTGGACTCTCTTTCCGACGACGAATGCAAAAGCGAATTCCGTTTCTTAAAACATGATATCTACAATCTGCTCGACGTTCTGGATCTTCCTGACAAAATTACCTGCCCAAATCGTTTTTATGTTTACAGTGATGAAGCGCTATGTTTGCTTCTGCGTCGTTTTGCCTTTCCATGCAGGTACGAAGACCTTGTTCCCCGATTTGGAAGGCCTGTACCGCAATTATGTATGGTGGTGTCTGAGATGATGGATATTCTTTATGCCCGCTTCGGACAGTTGTTTTCTGGTATTAATCAGCCATGGCTATCACAAGCAAATCTAGTTGATTTTGCAGAAGCTATCTACAATAAAGGAGCCGCCCTTGACAACTGTTGGGGATTTATAGACGGAACTGTACGACCAGTTGCTAGGCCTGGCGAAAACCAAAGAGTATCGTACAATGGCCACAAGAGAGTGCATGCGATAAAGTTTCAAAGTGTAGTTGCACCAAATGGTCTGATCGTAAACCTTTTTGGACCTGTGGAAGGATGCAGACACGACAGCGGAATGTTAGCCATGTCTGGTTTGTTGCCAATGTTAGAAGCTCACTGTATATCTCCAACAGGCCAACCGTTATGTTTATATGGTGACCCTGCATACCCCTTGAGGGTCCACCTGCAGGGTCCATTTAAGGGTGCTGCCCTAACAGCACCACAGCAACTGTTTAACAAATCGATGAGTAAAGTAAGAACAGCAGTAGAGTGGGTTTTTGGTGACATTTTAGAGTACTTTTCGTTTTTAGATTTTAAAAGAAATCTTAAGGTTGGACTCAGTGCAGTAGGAAAAATGTATATCATTTGTGCCCTGTTGAGAAATGCCCACTCATGTACATATGGGTCGACAACTTCTTCTTTCTTTGGTGTTGAACCGCCTCCATTAGACCAGTACTTTATTTAAGGAAATGTTATCAGAGATTCTTGTAAGATATGGGTCAATGTGCCCAGAGGAGGGAGGGGGGGGAGGGTATAACTAATCATTGTTGCATGCCCTGTCAAGATTTCAGTGGCTCATACAGGCTTGTGAAGGACCATTTTGGATCCTATAATCTATAGAATTGTCCAACCAATCCAGTTTTTTAAAATTTTTATCAGTTTTATGAACCTGCTCAAAATTTTTACTTGATATATATTTTCACTGTACATGTGAATTTGACAATTTAAGTTTGGGCATGCTTAAAAAATTCTGAAGTTAACTTTATAAATACTGAAAAGCAATTATAAATGCATTTTTAAAGCATTTTTCTTAACCATTAAATTTCTTGAATTAAAAGACAATTAACTCACTGTTAGTCTTATTTTGCTCTTTGTACAATGGAATAATATTAAATGTCTCAGCTGATAGATACATTGGATTATACACAATCTGTTACAGCTCACAGAAGATCATAAAAGCCAAGATAAAATTGGCAAAAATACATAATTAAGTTATATATGCATACATGTAAAAATGTAAATGTTTTTATATATATATATATATATATATATATATATATATATAGAATAAAATGCGAATGATTTAAATAAACGTGAAACTTTGAAATCTTACAGAGTCTTAAAGAACACTTTTTACTTGGTGATTTTCTCAATAAGTGCCAAGAGCATTTGATTTTGCAGTTGCTGCTGCTGAATTTGAACTTGCATTTGCTGTTGTTGTTGTTGTTGCTGTTGCTGCAGTTGCTGTTGCATATACTGGAACATCTGAAGTTGTGCAGATTGTTCTTTCTTTTTTACTTCTAATTCCTCTTGTCTTAGCTCAAACTCCCGTTCTGCCTTTTCCCTCAAATACACGAGGGTTTCTGATCCTGATGATCTCTTTCTCGGTGTTGTTTGTTGCCCATCCTCAGCTGTTGCCTTTCTTTTCTGAGTCTCCCCCAGCTTCTCCATCGACCTGTTTCTCATCTCTTCTGCCTTTTTCCTTTCATTCTCCTTATTTTGGTCATTCTTCTCTGACTGTTCTCCGGCGTCTCTTTCACTTTCCTCAAACTGTTCCACTATCTGTTCCAGCAACTTGTCTGTTTCTGTCATCTCAGGGGATATCCCACTTGCTCGTTCTTCCTCAGCCATTTTGTTCTTGAATTTCTTTGAAAGTAATTGATACCTGTCCCTGACTGCTCTCTTGTTACAGAGCCGATCATGGAATAATTCTGTGGCATTTAGCCTTGCCGTAATGCCCTCCCACACTTGCCCTCTATCTCTTGTTGATGGTTTGAATTTGTAAGGCTGTGACACCACAATTTCTTGTAAAAGAAGAACCAATAAAAATTGAGAATTTTGTTAGAGCTATGATTAATAAATAAATAACACATAGTAATTAAAATGTTTATGTGGCTCATGATCGTGCAGCTAAAAAATACATATATGAACACATATAAACAGTTTTTGTTAGCCTGAATGGACTTTATAAGGAGTACAGTACGACCAGTGTGAAAAGGAATATTTTAAACTTCATATGAGTGGCAGCAGCTAGCTTGCTGATACAAAGGTTTGAAATTATGAAGGCCAACAACAGAGTAGTTTTCATAATTAATCAAGTTGTAAATTACTGCACAACAGTAAAGAAACAAACTTAGACATAAAGAAAATGGGCCCCTACAAGGCGAACACTGAGTATGCTGTCCTATTGCGCCAATCATGGCGGCCACGTTTAGAGTAGCTCTAGTTTCTATCACTATTCTATCCTGTTTAAGCGCTGCATTTCTAAACCATTTATTATCCTTCGAGGCTACTTTTAAATCAAGGTGGGAACCCCTGCACACTGCTGTTCAACTCAAGAAGAAATGCACTTGTATCGTCAAAGATGGTTTTCATCGATCAAGAGTTCCAATGCAGAAGCACACTAAACACGGGTTTGTCTCCTTAGTCATCCCGCGCCATCTCCAGTAGTTACACAAGACCAAGAACTGTTAATTGCTATAACTCTTCCATCTTGAATAAATCTTTATGGTTCAATAATCACGCTTTACCGAGACTTTCAACAATTCCCGTGAGAGTAACTACACGTGTTTCCTCCAGCCATTACACAGAAGAAAGAGCCGTCAATTTCAATAATCTGGCTATTATCAAGCCTAAGAGAAACATCGACGCCAGGAAAAACACCTTGCAGTTCGTACCGTCAATAGCTGTGTCTAATGTAATGAGTTTGGCACCAAAAATAGACGAACTTCGTATTTTTTTGAACACCCACGAGTTTGATCTTTGTTGTATAACGGAGACATGGCTGAAAGATTCTATTGATGACAGCGTAGTTGACATTAGTGGCTACAACATCATACGCAAAGATAGGACCCACAAGCTACATGGGGGTGTGGCTCTATATGTAAAAGATTCCATCAAATTCTCAATTCTACGGGACTATGAGTTTCCTGACCCCGAGGGACCTGAGGTTTTGTGGGCCAAAATCACGCCCAACCGATTGCCCCGGGGTTATAGCTGCCTTATCATTGGTACAGTATACCATCCTCCACCGCCTGCCAAAGATGAGCCCCTCCTTGATTACATGATGGATTCTCTCTCTAGGATAGAGAGTGATATCCCTGGCGCAGGTATAATTCTCGCTGGCGACTGGAACAGGGCAAATGTTTCACCACTTATTAAGCAGTTCTGCCTCACGCAAGTCGTCCATTTTCCAACAAGAGGGGATCGTACACTCGACAAAGTGCTAACTAATCTTACAGAACACTACGAGAAACCTTCTCCATTCCCGCCCTTCGGACTATCCGATCATTGTACTGTTGGTTTGTTTCCAAAAATTAGATCGAAGGCCAATTTTCCTGCAAACAGAACGGTTACTACACGTGCCGTTAACGCTGAGTCCAAACAGGCTTTTGGTCGTTATATGACGGGGGTCGACTGGTCATTAATCGACACTATAGATAGCGTCCAAGAACAGTATGCTCACTTTAGTGACCTAATTCACATAGGGTTAGATTCTATCCTTCCCAAAAAGCTAGTTAAGTTCCACCGAAACGACGCACCATGGATTTCACCCAAACTCAAGGCACTTATAGCACACCGCCAAAGAGCATATTACCAAGACAACAAACCATTGTTCCACTACTACTGGAACAAAGTAAACAGGGAACGGAAGCTCTGCAAACGCTCTTATTACAACACTAAAGTCAGCGTTTTGACCGAAAACAATCCTAAAATGTGGTGGTCCGAATGTAGGCGGTTATGTGGAATGAACAAAACATCTACAAGTGTCGCAAATCAGCTCCTAGCAAGTAAACCAGCTACCTCAATCAACCTTAAGATCTTGGCTAATGAAATCAACACAGCTCTGCTAGAACCTCAAGCTTCGTTTGACCCACTTTTAGATAATATCGAAACTGTGAGCACTAAGGGTTTTAAAACTCCCATTATTTCACTGGAAGCTACCTTCAAATGCCTTAGTACGGTCAGCTCCTCCAAAGCTGGGGGCCCAGATAATATCCCAAACTGGGTCTTGCGTGACTTCGCTCCTGAGCTCGCTCAACCTCTTCGTTGTATCATCAATTCCTCGATTAGTCAAGGGACTTTACCGGACATTTGGAAATGTGCAAACATCACCCCTCTTCCCAAAACAAAGATAGTTGAGGATGCGGCGAAAGATTTGAGACCTATTTCACTGACACCAATGTTGTCCAAAATTGCCGAGCACTACGTCGTCCATGAACATGTGAAACCAGCACTTCTGAAACGCCTGGAACCCGATCAATTTGGGTGTATTCCAGGATCCTCCACTGCGCATGCATTGATAAACCTGATGCACAATTGGGCGCAAGCAACAGACGGAACGGGGAACACCGTGCGGATCTTTGCGTTGGACTATAGAAAAGCCTTCAATCTGATAGATCACAGCCTCTTGCTATCGAAACTCTCGACCTACAATATCAACCCTTACATCATTAATTGGATAATAGCCTTTCTTAAAGATAGGAAACAAAGGGTCAAACTTGCACATGATTGTCTCTCAGAGTGGGGATCGGTCCGAGCAGGAGTACCGCAGGGAACAAAATTGGGACCGTGGCTATTCTTGGTAATGATAAATGATTTGAAAGTACCATCAGCCAGTGATTGTATAAAATATGTAGATGACACGACAGTGTATGAAATCATAAGCAAGGGTGGTCCTAGCAATGCTCAGTCTATGATAAACGAAGTAGCTACCTGGTCAACACTTAACTCGTTTCAACTTCATCCGAAAAAATGTAATGAGCTAAGAGTTTCCTTCGTGCGCTCCCCTCCTTCCTACGATCTCATAGAAATTAATGGCTCTAAGGTTAGCGCCGTTAGTGTCGTGAAATTACTGGGTGTGTATTTTCAAGACAACCTCAAGTGGAACACTCACGTTACTGAGATGATTAAAAGGGCCGCTAAGCGCCTTTACTTTTTAACTCAGTTAAAGCGAGCTAAGGTACCATCACCAGAATTAGTGAATTTTTATGTTGCTTGCATTCAATCCGTCTTACTTTACTCCAATCCCTTGGATTGTTTGTACCACTTACTGCCTTTTGACAACCGAGATCAACTTATGGAGTTACGACGACGCAGACCATTTAGAGTTTCCTTTAAAACAAATCGGTTCAGAGATACTTTCATTCCAGCAAGCGCAAGACATTTTAATTGACATCTATTACAATTGTATATGGGCCCATATGTAAATTAGTTCCCTTTTAGGTTTGATTTTATTGTATAGTTCTATTATATAATTTGTACACCTTTGTAATTCAGCTTCCAGCTGCTATTAAGGTATTCTTAATAAACGTCTATCTAAACGTCCACTATCTATCTATTTCCGGACTTCTTTTACAATCATATACACAGTTATATCATACCTTGAAACGGCACTAATACCATCTAAAATTTTATCTACCTTTATTACATGAAATTGGAATTAATGCCGCCTCGAAAGTGTCGCTAAATTAAAGTGAGTACACTGTGAAATTTTGCCATCTGTATGTCTATGGGATAAAATGTTGCCATCTGCAAAAGTTGAATGATTTTTTTAATATATATTTAAATCAAGTTATGACATTTATAATTTTATCAAATACATTTTCGCATCAAATAAGCTTAAATATTTTGAATTCGCAAAAGTTTCAGTTCGTGAAATCGCTAAAACTAAGTGACTTATGTTCCAAAATTTTACGAAAAATCGCTAAATTAAAGTGTCGCTAAATGGGAAATTTTCAAAATCGCTAAATTAACATGTCGCTAACATTTCATGCAATAAGGTATACGATTTAAAATTTAATCTATATCTATCTTTATTATAAATTTTGTTACTTTCATTGCAACAAGGGCCGTGAATTTTTATCGCATAAAGACGGCTCCGGCTCTTAGTTTTTATCCGTAATTACGATGAGAGTTAGTCAAGAAGTTGTCACTTTACTAAACTGCCAACAGAGAAAACCTTAAATGCTTACAATCCTTACTAATTCATTTCTACTTGTGCCCAAAAAATAACAAATTATTGCTCATTAGGCGAAAACAGCGACATGTAAACACACCATTTTGCGTAACAAGTTCGCTTCATTTGCCGTTTGTAAAAAGACCTATCACCAGACACAGAGGCTCATAACTAAAGAAATAATATGTTTCTATGCTATAACCGAAGAAAAAGACAGTTTAGATTAAAATAAGGGGATAAAAATACTCACGTTCTCCTCACAACCTCAGTCGCCTTGTTTTCACGTCGTGAACGTCAAGAGGACGGCAGTCTCAAACCGGAAGTTGCGTCAAATGGCTCACGAATCAGATTGTCACGTGCGTCACACGATCAATTTTGCTGTCCTCTCCCTTCTGCTGTCCTGTTGCGTAAGGTCTCTATTCATTGACCAGTACACCAGGATATAGCCGGAGCTTGGAGACTCCAAATTCACAATGTCTAATGGATGGCTTGACAGATTCAAGAAAAGGTTTAACATTAAAAGCAAAGTTATAACTGGTGAGGCAGGAGGTGTTAGGGAGGAAACTGTAACATCTTGGCAGGAGTGCTTACTAAAAATCTTGAGCAGCTACTTCCTAGGGAACATCTTAAACATAGAAGAGCTAGGTCAATGTCTTCAAGTACTTCCAAACAGATCTCTAGCTGAGGTATCAAAGCTATGTACTCTTGGGAAAAAATCCAAAGAAAGAGTAACATGCACATTTTTTGTTGATGCAGCAGGCGGTAGAGAAAATCTGATTGTTATCAGCAAGTGAAAAAACTCCGCATTGCCTCAGAACAATCGGTTATATGTCTCAACTGCCCCACTCATACTTCAGTCAGCCTAAAGCCAAGGTGGATTTTCACATCTTAGATGACGTGCTATCCAAGCTTAACCAGAAATTAGCACAGGAGCGAAGGAATGTTATTTTATTTCTGGACAGTGCCCCTTGCCATCCTCCAGGTATGAAAGGCAAATACAATCACATCACATCAAAATTATTTTTTTTCCACCAAATTGTACATCTAACCTCCAGCTTCTTGATCTTGGAATGATTCAAACATTCAAGATGAAATACATGAAACTGATGCTGACTCATGTTGTCAGCAAAATAGATGACTGTACCTCAGCCACTGAGGTGCCCAAGTCTGTGGATTTACTCCAAGCCATTAGGTGGATTGCCCAAGCCTGGAAAAAATGTGTCAGAATCGACTATCAAGAAATGCTTTATAAAGGCTGGTTTTCTTTTGGAAGATGAATCTCTAGTTTCATTTGCGGAGGAACACCAAGAATTTGATCCACTCCAGGAACTAGCCAATAGTGAGCTTGTGCTGGTGAATTCATTGTTATGCAATGCAAGTTCTGGATCTGGCACAAATGTACCTTCAGCAGGTGAAGCCTTAAAAGCAGATTCTTTTCCGCCAACGTGCACCATGATGACCCCTAACTGGGAGGAATTGTTCTCCAGTCTATCTGCATCCACCTCTCAGAATTTACCACAGGACAACAATGATGAGGATATCATTGAGGTCAATGCCACATTGAAGGAGCTAAAAGTCAAATCTCTGAAAGAAGCTATGGTAATCCTGGAGGACGTGATTGAATATCTTACCAGTGAAAACCTGACAAAAACAGCAAATGACCTGTCAAAGGTTCTGTCTAATATTCAGTCCACTTGGCTAAGTTGCAAACTGAAAGCAGTACAAAATAAAGTCACAGAATTTTTCAAATGAATCCATTTTCGTGCCTGTTTCAATAACAATACAATACTTAAAAGATTTTACTCTAAGACTATGATAAATGATTGTGAGGTTTCTTTAGGATGAACCTGTTACTGTTACAGTTAAGAAATTAAACAACATTTTCTTGTAAAACAGTCTGCTTTGGTCTTTATATTGATAACCCATGTGTCCCTGATGTTTTCTCTGAGAGCCCACCAAATATGGACACTCAGATAATACGGACTCTATGGCATGTCCCCTTGGTGTCCCTATTTACTGGGTTCCACTGTACCAGTAGATCTCGTGTGGCTGCATGATAAAGCATGAGAGTAACTCAACCTGGATTCATTGAATTCATCTGCATCGAGGGATGATTTTTTAAATTTTGTTTGGGACATGCAAGACTAGATATTACATAAATAAAAATCAGGACAGATCTCGATGTTTCAATGAAGAAAAGCTTGTGATTTTCTTCCAGCCTCATAATGATTTGTATTATGTTACTTGTAGCAATCTCATAGTGTCTACATGGATACATGTGGATACAGTGGAAGACATGTATTCATTGTAAATGTATGGGACTACGAAAAAAATTCAACTTTGATATATGGTTGATGTCAAACATCACATATCCTGGAAAGTAAACTTACAAACTACTTACTTGTATAATAAATATATCTAGTCTCTTTTATAAAAGATAGGGTACTGTCTCCAAATGCTCTTCAGTAAGTAACAGTTGGGTTACAATGCATTAAATCATTCTCTTTGCTCAGCCAGAAGGGCACAAATTTGCAGCAAAATTACTCTTCACTTTATAACACGTGCTTTTCTATTTAAATCAGTGATTGACATATGCCACTTTCTTTCTTTTGATCTATTTAGAATAAAGCCCCTTAAACTAAACTATCAGGTGACGAACAATTGCACCTTTGGACAATCAAACATAACAAATACACTTTCAATCTCGTGCAATGGTTGATCATTAACACCACTAGAAATTTGATCACATAGTATGACAATAAATTGCATATTAGAGACATACAATAATACAATTTGCACAGAGATGCACAATCAATTGCACCTTCGTACAATCGTTTATTCAAAATGGTCAATCATTAATGTGAACTGACAAACATTGGTGTTTTTCGAATGAAAAAATATTCATCGGTGTCATCCATTGTACTTACATGTATTTTATAATACTGAACAAAAATAAAAGAGTAGGTACATTATCATTTAAATTTTATGTTCCTTTTTGCACAATACTTTGCTGAAGCAGATACAAAATGAAGAACATTTTGCAGGTTCAGTACACTGTAACAAACAGAGTACATGTACGCTGTATGAATAGGTAGATAGAAATAACCGGAGAAAATCATGCCACCAAGAAACAGAATCCTACTTGAACAGCATCAAAGAATTATTCAAGCCTTTGAAGATGTTAATGAAGATTATCTGATGGTTGCTGCTACTATCAGAGTGAACCGTTCAACGGCAAGAAGTATCATTGAACGATACTAGTGAGAGAAGGATCACAGAGAGACCACAAGGAGGAGCAAATCATGTATGAGTAGATGATGAAATGAAGAATTGCCTGGATGACATTTTGAACAAAAATTGCCTGCTAACACTAGCACAGATAAATCAAGAATTGAGACAGTGTGTTCCAAGAAAACCAACAATCCATGACTGTACAGTAACCAGAACACTTGAAGGTATATTGTATCATGAGAAATTGGCAAGGCCAATCCCAGTTGAACGAAACCACCCTTATGTCCTGCAATAAAGACTTGACTGTGCCAACTGGTTCATGTGCTATGCTGTAGTGAATCATAGTATTTTCATTGACAAATGTGGCTAAAATATTTGGAAAGCAAGAAGTCACCGACAAGCAAGGATAGGAGAGAGAGCATATCGACAAGTATGTGGTCAGCAAGAGAGAAATGTTACTGTAGTACTGGCAATTTCACTAACCAATGGACTAGTTTTTCATTCAGCATTTCTTGGTGGAATGAATGGTCAATTTAATGAATTTCTGTCACAGACAAGGCTAAATCTCGACCCAAATAAACATGTGATTTTCATTTATGACAATGCACCAGCCCACAACAATCCTGCCATTCCTGTTCCTAATTTTGAGCTTAAAAAGCTACCACCATACAGGCAATTTCTTAACATTGTAGAGCAGGCAATAAGTGCCTTAAAAGCAGCCATAACAGTGGACGTAAGCCATCCAGAGCAACAAGAACAGATGCACAACAGAGCAGAGGCAAGATGACAAGAAATCACACGAGGTAACTTCTGCACTCAGTTGCTACTTCATGTCCTGCAGAGAAACATAGGCACCATCACAGTTGCTAAATGTGAAGAGTGGTACAGATTTACGCAAACATACAAGATGTTTAACCCTTTAACTCTCAGGATCAAATTGTTAATTCTCCCCTCAAGCTGCTACACATTTCCTTATACATTAGTAATGAGAATTTGGTGTTAGATCAAGATAACAACTTCTAACTGATAAGTTTGAAAATTCTCATTACCTATTTGCTGGATAACGTAAGAATATTATAAGGAGAAGTTTTATGTTGATCACTTCTGGGAGTTAAAGGGTTAAATAATGAAAAAATTGAAGGATAAGTGCAAAGCATTACATTACAGCACAATGTAATTGAACAATTTTGAAATTTCTTTTTCCTTAGTTGACTGTTATTACTAAACGCATGTTTGTCAGTTCACGTTAATGATTGACCATATCAAATAAACAATTGTCTGAAGGTGCAATTGATTATACGTCTTTGTGCATTATTGTATGTCTCTAATATGCCATTGATTGTCATACTATGCAATTGATTTTCTATTGGTGTTAGTAATCATTCATTGTGCAAGATTGAAAGTATACTTGTTGTTTGGTTGTCGAAAGGTGCAATTGTTCTTCCATTGATGCTATTGAATGTTAATACATATGCAAATAGCATTATTGAAAGTTCGTTCACGATAATGAAGTTCATGGAAGTGCTAATGAATGTATACTTGCCGTATAGTTTCAAATGTTGACATAAATTAATGTACATTTTGCATAAATGAACAGCAAAAGGTGTACTATTTTTCCTGGTGTTTGTCTATGAGATTCAATCCACTTACAAACAAAGATGGCGCCTGGACATTTTACAATAAGGCACATGTAGAAGGCAATATTTCACAAAACAACTCCATTATGTATGCAAGGTTTTAATTTTTTTTACCTTTTCTGCTTGATTTTATGAGTGGTTCCAGGATTTTATTGCATAAAGAGTTCTGGGTGAATGTATCAGTCGCCATGATTTTTGGTATGGTGGTTTACAGTAACTGTTGTATGAAGTAACCTTCATTGATATTAATGCTGTGTACTTGTCATTGAGAAAGAGCTAGTTCATGATTAGACATTGATCATTTGATTAATTGCCATGCTCTACATTCATCATTGAAATTCTAGTTAATTCCTTTATCATCAGTAATTGCATTAAATATACTGTGTTAGATATCACAGCACTATGCACTAAAATTTAATGTCATCCTGAGCACAATTTCATATTTTTGAGCAAGGCAAAGGTAAAAATCAAACAAGACCACACAGACATCATCTCTGAGACAACATTGCTATGTAATACATAGATTTAGCCAAGCCTAAAACAGAGCTCTTGTTAATTTTATAGCCCCTCATTATATTAAAAACCGTGATAAAACTCTTCAGCACCGGCTGTAGACGAGTTTCTTCAAGGGGATTAAGAGAACAGTCCCGGGGGTGGGGAGGGAACCTGGGGATGATGCTCTCACAACTTGTGGTAAAACACATCTTCAAGCAGCCGAGGACCTTTGCTGTTGTTCCTGATGTTTTGAGCAAATTCTCAAAGATAAAGAATCTTTTCTTCTTCAGAGGAAGTGTGTAATGTCAGTATCAGTTGAAATTATATTCTTTTAAGCATGACTGATAATTTTGGTTTGGAAAATGAGCCAAAATTGAAAGAAACGACAGTAAACTACTTGGAGTTTAAACATCATCAGTCGATTGAAGATTACACATGTGATAACAGTGAATTAGTAAATCAAGATGCCAGAATCGTATGGGCTTCTCTGATATCTTCTCTTGAAGCTGCTGGGTATGACTGCTTGCCCCACCATTTTTTCCCATTTTTTTTCTCTTAAAACTTTTCCTCTTTTGGCTATTGTTTTATGATTGTCCTCTGACTGAAAATACACAGCGTCTTTTTTAGATTCTTTCCATTATTTGATGCGGTAACCTCTGCTGTAACTACTTATGTAGGTTTCTTTAAGCCAACTGCCCATGATCTTAGCAACTCCAGCTAATGAGGTATGAAATTTGTCTTACATGTTTCTTGCACTGCAAAAGTTTGCTCTAAAAGAAGACAAGCTACAGCTAAAATGTCATGAGTAAAACTTGATAACAAAGAGAGAATTCAGATTTGATCACGAAGACTGTGGAATACCTGTTGTAAGCATGGGAAACGGTTGAGAAACGTAATCCTTCAACGAACTGCAGGAGTTACAAGTTCCACCACATGGTGGCCTTGTATTGAAGGCAATTATTGTTCATTTCCTCTCTTTTCCCGCCACAAAATTTCCGGTTCTCTCATTGATTCAATTCTCGTACCCAAACTGGCTACTCTCTGGGCAAGCTTGGTTGCTATGCTGATAGTTTACCTGATCAGTTTTCGTTAGACATGGACCCAGGCAAGAATCCAAGCTACAAAAAGTGGAGATTCCATGCTGAAAGCAAGCCCTCATATGTTCAACTCTTTGGTGAAGAAAGAAACTTAAACAACAACTTGAAAGCTACAATGACAAAGATGAATTGTTCAAGAACGAGGTATCATTTATTTATTCATTTAATGGATTCATACAAGTACAAGTACAGGTGCATAACAATCGGACATAAGTCCCCTACTTGGTTAATACACCCACACCCAGCCCCATAAAAAATATCCCGAAAAAAGATCCCGTCCCTGATCTGACTAAACTACAATTCAAATAATCTAAATCACACAGAACATTCTAAAGTATACAAATTAACAACTTAACTTAACTTAACTTAACAAGTACAGACAGAAGAAGTATTTACATGATGACACTTAGGACAAATTAATTTAAAAGACAAAAATTGTAACCATCAAAATCAGTCAAAAGTCTAGTAATATAAAACGACTTAAGTTTACTTTTAAAAGAGCTTACAGTGTCTGAATCCTTGATATTTTTAGGTAAACTATTCCACACCAAAGTTATTCTGTTGAAGTATAAGTCTCGAAAGGAAGACGTACAACAGGCATTTAACTTTAAATGCAGCCCTGATGAAGCATGGCGCGTGTTGCCCTTTAGAAAAGAAAAATAGCAATTAAATTCACAAGTGAAATCTATAAGCCCATGAGGGCACTTAAAAAAGAAAACTAATTCAAGATATTCTAACCAGTAACTTAGCGGTAATAACTTAAGCTTGATTAAACAAGCCTTATAACATAGGTTACTATTCCTTAAGATAAAGCGAGTAGCTCTCCTTTGTATGTTTTCAACAAGGATTAAATTGCTGGTCCTTGCTGGTCCTTTTTTGGCTGTGACAGCCTCCACATTAATACCGTTTAAAACATAGCTGGGAGGAGGACTAAGGCACTCAGGAGGAAAAAAGGACTAAGGAGGAAAAAAAGAAGCATGGAAGATGAACTGTTGTACGAAGATAGTAGAATTACTGTGGGAGAAAGTTTACTTTTCACCATGGCATTTATTATGCAACACAAAACGTCCTTGTGTAACTGTCTAGGTTAGATATTAGTGAAGTTTCTGTCAGATTGTATTTCAGAACCTCGTGCGTCTTTACTAGTCATCTGTGTGCATGGTCTGTGTTTTTGCGTTTGTGGAGTTTATTGTGTTTATTGCGAACTTTTTGGATCCTGCGTTTATAACTACTCAGGTGTACAGAAGGGACAATCAGTAAGCATCTATTTTTTACCTTTCTTAGTCTCATTTCGTCGGTTTATTTCTAGTTTAGTTGTTTTGCCGTTACATGTGTTTGTATTTTTACGACATCCAATCTGCTTTGTTATTTTGCATTGCATGGACTAGATATTTGTATTTGTATTTTAGTTTGATGGTTTTGAGCATTGGCATATTGTAGTAAAGATAAATCATTGGAAATCAACACGAAGTCCAGTGCTGTTGATCAGTGCTTTGACGGCCTTTATTTTTAATTCTGAACTTGTGGTAATTGTGCCTGGAGTCAGTTACACCTTGGTTGCCTAAAATGATTTCATTAGTCTCCTTGAGTTACATTGTCCTAAGGAGAATAATGCAGTTGTTGCCCTAATCTAAAGTGTCAGGTGTACATGTCTGCTGAGAAACCAAAGGATGGTGATGTTTGTAGGATATGCAGTAAGTCACCAAAAAAGGATGGCACATTCAGGTGGCCAAAACAGAGAGACACTGACATAGTCAGCCATAGATATATCTTCTCACATGCAAGAGTGCAGAAAGTTGGTAATTGTTTTGTTGTTAGTTACCTTGAGAGTATTGATTGCAAGTGTAAAACATATCAAGAAATTTACATGAATGCCATTACATAAATAGACATTATAATAACTGTCCATAACATTTTACCCATGAAATTAAACAACGGAAATGATATTTGAAGTTTAGACAGAGATATATTAAACCAGTGGGTATATTTTCAATAATTTAGTCCAAATATTTTCACATCAAATTTATTTATGATATACCTTCAAAATAGTTTTAATATACAGAGATATTTTTAATGTACAGCCCCAATTATTTAAATTAGAGTAAACAGATATTAAGAAATATAGGAGCAAAATCTGTCTCTACAAGGAAAATCAGTGATATAAAAATGGAGCTAAAACAACATTTGCAGAAAATTGCATACCAACTTTTTTGATTTAAGAAAGTGTAAACTGGATTATCACAATTTTGGAATCCAAAATTAATATTTATGTACAGCTGGTGAAACAAAATAAATTATCAGAGAATTCAGATTTCTGGTCATTTCTTTCATGTGTGTGTGCTTGTACAACAGTACCAAGAAGTTTCACAGAGAGGTTAGTTCTTCAATGTACAATTTAAGTGATTTTGTATGTATTACAGTTGTGGTATATTGCAAGCTATACACTGTAGTGCAGTCTTTGGTACAAGAAAAGTGAAGATTTTTCATTCCAAACTCATGGGGTTTCCAAAGAATTTTCATGGTACTTGCATATTCCTAACAACCCCATGAAAACCAACGGGCAATTAACTTTCATGTGCCATGAAAATACCATGGAGAGGCCATGAAAATTCAAGGAAAATTTTCATTTTTACATATTCACAGGATATTCATGGGTCATGATTTGCTGCAACCCATTAAAAACTAGTGAACTTTGACACCATGAAATTTTTTGGGCGTGAAATTCATGGGTTTCTCAGTACCTTAGAAAAGGCCATGAAATGCCATTTTCATGGGTTTTTCATGGCTTCTAGGTCACTTTACTCAATATTTCATGGGTCGTTAATATGAAAATTTTCACAGGTTTTTCATGGGATTTTTCAGGTCTTTTTCATGGTACTGAGACCATGAAAATGTCATTGATTTAACCATGAAAAACCCGTGAAAAATATGTGAATTTACAATGAATTGTTTCACAAGATTTTCAGAGGTTTTGATTTCATAGTAGATTTAAAGAAAAGTTTTTGTTTTTGTTTTTGTTTTTAGATTTTTTAATATATGATGGATGGTTTTTTTCCGTGAAAAATATGTGAATTTACAATGAATTGTTTCACAAGATTTTCAGAGGTTTTGATTTCATAGTAGATTTAAAGAAAAGTTTTTGTTTTTGTTTTTGTTTTTAGATTTTTTAATATATGATGGATGGTTTTTTTTTATCTTCAAATAAGATTTTCCATGATAATTCCCTAGAGCTATTTGATGATATGCAGGCATTCTTCCACAAAACTTCCTTTGGAATTGTTAAGTTCTAGGGTTTCACATCTAGTGCATTTCCAGAGCAGTAAAATTTTAAAAAAAATTACACAAACATTTCAATTGCATAGAATTTATTTAAAATCTTTATGTTTACAGAAACCCCTATAAAAAATTTTTTGCCAACAATTATGAATGAATGGGTGAACCATAATCTATGATCTTCAACTATTAAAGAAAAATAAAACAATTGTGATATGAAGCCACATTGTGCTTTTGTCTTAGCTTTTGGGTAAAATGTTGTCATTGGAGTCACAAGTTCAGCAATGAAGACTGTAAATAAAGCAAGACTGTAAATCAAGTGTGAACAATAACGCATCCTTTGCTAGAAAGTCGACCAAAAACCACACCATAGCTCTTCTTGAAGATGAATAATAATTGTCTTAAACACTGACATGGCTCAAGTGGCAGTATAAAACAGAGAAATGAGTGAATATCATTGTCTGCAGTTATGAAAAAGGAGCAACAATCTGATTGTGCCTGCTAGCTCCACATTCTTCCACTCTGAGTGATACACCTATTCCCAAGAGTCTGTACGAACTATTTGACAAGGCTGGAAAAAATAAGGCTTGCTGTCAACCAGGGATGCAATGGTGCACAAGTTGTTGGACAAACGCCAACTAAACATTTATTTATTTTCAAAGACCACTTATCAAGAGCCAGTCAGGAGAAAAACATTAGATAGTTATGTTCAAAGGCAATCATTTCCTGCTGTATATAGGTTTACATACATACTCATGAATAGTTAGCGCCCAATATGGCGGCCACGTTATGAAAGGCGGCACTTTTTATTGCCTTTCTCGCTGGGGCTTTCGAACTAACTCGAAATACCCCGTTCTTCTACAATTTAAGAGGCTATTCAGCGCATAGTAGGGTTAAAGTTAGCCATGTTCTAATGCGCAAGCTACGAAACTCAAGCTTTTCATCTCGCCCAGTTAGCGTTTGGACTAAGCACGGATATGTCAGCCTTTTTCGTCCCTTTGCAGTGGATCTAACCGTGGCAATGGATGTTGAAATCAATCCTGGCCCCAATACCGCTACTTTACAATGTCAGGGCCTCGACAGTCAAAATCAAGCAACAGTTCCACAGCTTTCTGGAACTTTTGAACATGTTGTGGGCAACTTACGTTATGTTGATTATGCTAATTTTACCCGCGACATCTCGACCCATCGCTACGTTTATTCCAGAGATGAGCTGTACGGGTTATGTCCAAATAGAACATCTACACCACAGTTTCGTCCTACCTTAAACCACATGCACAGAAGAACGGCTTATCGGGGTTGTAGAGCTGGCAAGTGGGTCAAGGAAAAGCGGAATTCGCTCTCAAATATTCCTATTGTTAAAAGGGGTAAGTTTCTAAAGAAACTGTGGTGCTGCGTCGGTGGGAGAGTATAGCAGGTAATTTAGTGTTAACAACTGGGTTGAAAACATAAATTAGCCACCGTAAAAAATTATTAAAAAGCTTGATGATATGCAGGCATTTTGTCAGACTCAAGCAACACATCTCTTTTACATCCTCATCAGTGCAAGAGTGAGTGCAGATTGACATGCCACCAGTAAGAGGCATTCACATTTACAGCAGCAAAGAATAGTTGCATGACTTCACATGTTCCCTTACTTTAGCTTTTACTTCAAATTACAATTTATGAGCCTAAAGTTTTGCCATTTGAAGAATAAAAAATCTTTATCAGCTTTATTCTGACATTATCAGCAGTCACTGGTACAAAACAACCTTTGTTCTGAGTATCATCACAGGAATAATATGCAATTTCCCTCAGACCCCACCACACATCACATCTCCAAAAATAAGTGGGAGTGTTCCTTGATATTCATGGGTTAACCAGATCAGCACAGACTGCAGGGAGAGTCTTGGGCTTTGTCGTGGACTATGTATGAATGACATGTTTAAACAGCAGCAGGCAAAACAACCATGAGGAAGTTGTGAACAAAACTGTGCTAACAGCCTGCAGGATAAAGCAGAACAAATACAATGAACAATAAACATAAACAATTTTGAAAAAACATAAGCAATCAATGAAATTGATATTAATTTCGTTTTTCAGAACAAAAAAAACTTGTTATCCATCCCATTGCTTATTTTCATTTTATGAATGTGCCTACTCAACCAATTGATAAAGCCAGTTTGGTGATCTATGTGGCATCAAGTCTCCCTGCCATAGCAGTTGCCCATCCAGTTGATAGAGCAATGATCCTCTCCTAACAAGAGTAAATGAGTTAGATGACTACTTCAATAAAGGTATTATAGAGCATGATATTTGTAGCGACATTGCGCACAACCACAATAGTCATGAACAGCCCAAAAGCCAGCCAGCAATATATCCTTCTTGGTATTCAGACTTTTACAAGTCCCATAACAAGGGAATATGATTGAAGGGACTACCGCTGGCCATATACAGACGGCTCGGTAGGACTGGTGACGAGTGGAGAGTCAGCCATGTTGTTTTAAAAACACTTGAACTCGTTTTGCATGGACGGATTAATCTGATTGTACTTATTATCGTAAGTTTGTTATTCTTTATTGCGTTTAGCTTTATTGTTCTTGTCGTTCAGCATATTTATACTGTGTTTCACCCTGTAGAACTGTTTCATCGTTGTAATTAAAGCATAATCAACCGAGGAGTTCGCTTCAATGATGACTGGAAATCTAGAACTGAGTTAATCAAGTGTTCCACACTGAACATCTCAAGAAAGAGGACATACCTCAGAAAGGCCTTCTTCTGTTCTGCTTTTAGTATACTGTATTTACCCGCGTATAGGCCACACCTTTTTTTACGAAAAGCCACCTTGAAAGTTTGCAGTGCAGCCTACATGTGGGTACAAGAGTTCGGAGCTCATTAATATGCAAAGTTTCCCAAGCCAATAATCAACAAACTTCCTCAGTCATTCACAATTTCATTCAATGCACTGTACAAGCTTATGTTAAATTGGTCCATATCTTCCTAGAATTTTGCTTCTCTTGGCTGTAATAAGTTTGTCCAGCTTCCGAGCATGTTTCTTATTTAAAGACATCCACTGTAATTTGTATGGAATAGCCATTCCTCCTTGAGGACCTTGTGAGTGAACCCTCTTTCCAGTCACTTGGCAAGAGATCTCTCCACTATTCTTCATAAAATAACAAGCAATATGGCTGAACTCTGCCGGCAGGTGTCCCATGAGTTTATTTCCAGTTGAATTGGTCTCATAAATGCCAACAGCAAACTTGTCATCTTCATTAGACAGTTCCCAATCAGTTAACAAGCAGGTGCCATCACTTCATGGACTGAAACAACCTCTCAATTCATCAAAGAACGTCCATTGCTCAGAAGCTGCCTGAAAACTTTGAACAAAAACTTCAGAAATTCCAATCATTTATCATTGCGGAACGTAGAAGACACCAATACAATCTTTCATTGATTGGAAATGCAGATCAGACTCCCCTAACATTTGACATGCTGTCGAACACAACAGTCAATTCGAAAGGCACGAAAATGGTTTTAATTGTAATGACCAGTCACGAAAAGGATTGCTTTACTGTGATGCTTGCTTGCCTTGGCGATGGTTCAAAGCTTCCTTCGTATGTTGTATTTAAAAGGGAAACCTTATCAAAGGGATTAGTATTGTCGCAGTTATTCCAGGAGGTATGACAAGCATCCTGCAGCCCCTTGATGTTGGCGTAAACAAACCGTTCTAGGTTAATGGTTAACTATTACATTTCTATGTGAAGCAAATAACAAAATTATCCTAATGGATAACCCTCTCCACTTACCAAAAGCCACCTTACTTGCACAACCTCAACACAGTGACATTGAAGAACTATTAAACTGGCTGAAGTTAAAGCTATCTGCAATGATGAATTTGTGTACAGTTACTTTCATCAACCTCAGGTAACATTGTGTAGTAAGAAGTGAATGTAAATATCAAACAATGGCAGTTAATCGTGAAGTGATATCAACATATTTCCAGACACAGAGAAGGTTAAGATACATTTCAAGTATTAATGTTATTGCATTTCTTACATTTAAGTTGTGTTTGGGAAGCAATCAGGTGGTATGGCTTGGTACACTGTCACATTAACCTTATGTTGATCGAAAGAACATTCACATAAGCAAATCAACTGAGCAGCAAGTTTGTAATTACTAGCTACTGATTTAAAATTGTAAAACAGTTTTTACTACCAAGAGGTTACACTTAAAGCTTTTCAATTTTAAAGCTTGTATTGAACAGATATCGATAAAGTAATGTGTTTTTAAATTAAAATTGGTGAATGGAATGGGAACATGCAACAAGCTATCTGGATAAATTTAAATCAGCTTTAGCTGAACTATAACTAAAAAAATCCTACTTATCCTTCAGACTTTTTCATAAGGACAAACTCCATTAAATTTTTAATAATCATATATGATTATTATGATTTTTGTCTTTATTGCCTTGGGGTTAATCTAGTTACGCATTTATCACTGCAATTCCTCTGGCTGAAAGCATAGTAATAAATAAAAAACAAGAAACAATTATATGAAAGGAAAAATGAATAAATATAGTGCAAGACAATGATAGAACATAGAAAGGAAAGAGGGGTGACTGTAATTTCAAGACAGCTTGATTGTGGGAAAGCTGCAAGTAGGTCTCCTACTGCTTCTCAAATACATGTAAGGGGCTATACTGATACATTAAAGAAAGAATTGTTCTGTAATTGTTGGCACAGAAGGAAGGTATCTATTCAAAAATCTAAGAAACCATAATAACCCAGATAATAAAAAGGTCAAACCCCAAAGGTTAGTGGAAAGAGAAGTCAATAAGTCAAGGAAGCTGAACAGAAGAGTTCAGAACTATTTAAACATCTGAGGTGACTTGATCCATGCATCCAACCATGTAAGAGCAAAACTAATTTATAATAATAATCATAATAATGATAATAAAAGAAGTTTAATTCCACCATGTTTAGACCGCTGTTCATATTTGGATTTGTTAATTCGGGCCTTTGTTTGCCTTTTATTGTAGTTTTCACCATTGAACAAGTTCATTTAGTTTGCATATTCGTATGGAGAGATATGGAGCGAATAAAGCGAGCATTTACGTAGTCAAGCGAGTTGAATACCTGTGTAAAGCCCAGTAACAGCAAATGCCATAGACGCCACCACATAGTGAAAAAATCTTCCTGTCACCTAGAGGAATTCTCACCGAAGATCTATTGTGGTCTGCTGTACATAACTATGGATAGATCGAGTGGAATCGGTCTAAGTGCTGCAACGGGACCTGGCTGGGAGAAATCTGGAATGGACTCGTCAGTGGGTGGAGACCCGGAACATGGAACAAGTGAGTCAGTCCTTGTCAATTCTAACCCTGGTTTTCTGTTAAACCCCACATTGGATAATGTAGTCACTGCCTTACCCCAGCCAATGTTCCCTGCAACCACAAGGCCACAGTTTTCTCAGCAAACTGTTGGATATTCACTACGTGAGAAACCCTTACCAAATACACAGATTGACTTTGGTGAAATAATGCGTCAACAAAGAGCAAGTGAACAGCATAAGCTTGCAGCATCTTGGTCTAAAACCTTCAAGGAGGTTGAGTCTGAAACCCAACGGTTACGAACCTGTCTGTATACCACATGGGATCCCTCGTCTGCCCTTGAGTTAGTTAACAATTTAGAATTTCTCTGGAAATCCTTTGAATCGATCCATTCACAGTACGTGTTTGGCATAAAAGAAACAAAGTGTCTCACCAAAGTCAAATCTAGATTTGATCTACTCAAAGAGAAAGTGACAAACACTGTCACTGAATGCAAAAAACAAATGGACATTGACCAAGAAGCAGAAAGACTCCTACATGATGACCAGTCTTCTATTAAGAGCGATAAATCCCAGCACTTGCAACTCTCTTTATTATCAAGAGCATCTTCTTCAACATCACGAAAGGAAAGACTAAGAGCTGTATTAATAGCCCGCAAGAAACTCGAGTTGGCAAGGACAAGAGCTCAAGAAGATGCAGAATCAGCTTGGTTATTACAGGAACAGAATACAAAAAAGGAACTGAGATGGTTAGAGGATGAAACTGCATTGGCAGAATTGGATTGGAAGATCGAAACAGAGTACAACGAGGAGGACAGCCTACCCGACCTAGATGATCTCCACATTTCGAGGAACTCAAAGGTTGACAAGCAGAAACACAGCACACCATTTGCCCTATCAGTGGGGGATTCAGAGCCTAGGAAAACAGTTCCCCCTCAACCATCCCCAAAGATCATAAGTCCATTTAGCTCAGCGACATTCCCTACTCACATTCCTCTGAAAAATCGACACACTCTCGTTGAACCGGAACGTTGTGCGACTGACGTAACATGTACTCACCAAACCTCTTTGCCCAAATGCCTTCAGACCGGTGTACAATGCATCAAGCCTAAAGGGGATAATGACAATGGTTCACACACACCTAAGGACCATGTCGCTGTGATGTGGAAAGTTCAGCTATTAAAAGGAATTTCTCCTACTCAGTTTAGCGGCCACCCTGCAGATTTCCCCTTTTTTAGAGATCAAGTCTGCACCCACCTAGAAAGCGAGTTACTAACAGATGCTCAACGAGTTATGTACCTTCCCAAGTTTCTTACTGGTGAAGCACTTGATGTTCCTAATCGAAACAGAGGTTGCTCTTATCAAGAACTTTTAAAAACACTAGAGGAGCGTTTTGGACAACCGATCCAGGTAACGCAAGCCTGCATAGAGGAGCTGGTTGCCGGCCCTAAGCTTGATAGTGGTGACAATGTGAGCCTTCTCAACTTTGCCGAAGAACTAACTACCGCTACTAGGATTCTTAAAGGTGAATTCGAACACGAAGCCAATGTAGCCACCAATTTGAAGCGCATTGTGAACCGGCTCCCACATGACTTGATTGTTAAGTGGCAAAGTGTGAATTATGATATTTTGTGCCTCGGCCGAGCCGCCAAACTTCAAGATGTTGCCAGCTTTGTGAAGAGACAAGCCCTGATGAAAAATGACCCAGTATTTGGAACTCAACCGCAAAGGAGAGATACCAAAGAAAGTAAGAATCATTCCAGAGCCACAACAAAGGATTGGAACCAGAGCCCATCAACCAAAAATGCCACAATCTCAGCCATATCATTTGAAAAGGTTGCCGAGGAAAGGCCCTCCAGCATCTGCCCAATCTGTAAGAATGCTAGCCACAGACTTCAACATTGCCCGATTATTCAGCAATGTGACCGTGTGGCAGTACGAAGACAATTTGCTGCGTCATATGGATTCTGCTTCAATTGTGGCTGCGTTAAGCCTGACCATACTGCAATGTCCTGTCCTGAACTGCCAAGGCGCACATACTGTCCTAGCCACCACCTGAGCCTCTTGCACAGGGATGTTAACATGAATGGACACCGGCGTTACCCAAGGAACACCCAAGATAAGAACACTAATAATAGCACTAGTGGAAATGTGCTTGCCGCCAACACGGGAGTCCAAGCCCAGGTCACTGAACCTTCATCCAGGAATAAACCACCAACAACGATAACCTCAGCTGGAGCCAACACCACAAAAACCCAAGTGTCATTGAACATTGTGCCAGTAATTATTACTGCAGCGAATGGCTCTACAACCTCCACTTATGCCTTCCTGGACAATGGATGCACGGATACGCTTGTTGATTGTGAACTTGCTGATCAGCTTGGTTTAGATGGAGTTCCAGAGCAACTAGCAATCAGCACAATCACAAATACTGATCAGGTGGTAAACTTTCAATGTGTCTCCTTCACCCTCAGCCCTGCCGATGGTTATGGAGAGGATATAGACGTCGACGAGGCCTATGTACTTTCAAAGTTGAACCAGTCAGAACAGGTCCTGCCCGAAAGTGTGGACATATCAAAGTACCCGCACTTGCAAGATCTAAAGTTCCCTGAAGTAGATGTAAAGCGTGTATCCATTTTGGTTGGAAGTAACGCTCCTAAAGCACATTTGCAAAGGGAGGTTAGAGCTCCTGCAGAGAAGAACAACCCATATGGATATCGATACCCCCTCGGCTGGACCATGGCAGGCCCGCTAGCTGATAAGAGACACAGAGGGACCTCAGTGAATTTCATCTCTGTTGGCCACCAGCCCGATGATTTGGTAGAAAGATTCTGGCAGATAGAAGATTAGGGGACAACAAAACCAGGAGGGAAGCCCCTCTCAGTTGAAGATAGAAGAGCTTTGCAGACCATAAAGGACACCACTACTTTTGTGGACAGTCATTATGAGGTTGGCTTGTTATGGAAATGTGACAATCCACAGCTGCCTAACAATCGCCCTCTGGCTGACAAACGAACAGAATTGCTTAGGCGACGCCTGACAAAGCAAGGAAATGAGGAGCTGGCAGCCAAATATCGCGATGTCATGAACAGCTAAATCACGAAGGGGTATGCACGCCATTTATCCCCGGAAGAAGCAGCTCAAGTGAGTCCCATAACTTGGTACCTACCTCATCACCCTGTGATCAATCCCAACAAACCAGGAAAGCTCCACATTGTCTTTGATACTGCGGCTGAATTCAAGGGAACCTCACTGAACAAAAACCTCGTGCAAGGACCAGACATGGCAAATAGTCTTATCGGTGTACTCCTTCGCTTTCGACAAGGTAGCACTGGTTTCGCTACCGACATTCAATCTATGTTCCATCAGGTGCGCGTGCGCAAACAAGACCAAGACACACTACGATTTCTCTGGTGGACTGACAGTTATGACGACCCTCCCGATGTCTATGCCATGAATGTACACATATTCGGGGAAGCTTCATCCCCTTACATTGCCACTCTGCCTTAAGACAAACCGCAGACGACAATTGCAATGATTTCAGCCCAAATGTTGTCAAGGCTATCAAGAGGAGTTTCTACGTTGATGATGCCTTGCCTTCCTTCAGTGATGAGCCCTCTGCCGCCAGGTTAGCCGCAGACTTGTTCAACATCCTTGATCACGGTGGTTTCCACCTCACGAAATTCATGTCAAATAGCAAGAATGTGCTTGCCACAATCCCAGCAGAGAGAAGGGCCGCACCAGAGCTGAACCTCGACCTTGATGAATTACCAGTTGAGAGAGCATTGGGTGTCCACTGGTTTGTGGAATCAGATGAACTAGGCTTTGAAATCAAGAAGCTGCACTGCCCAGAAACAAAACGGGGAATCTTATCTACCATCTGCTTGTTGCACGACCCTTTGGGGTTTGCAGCACCGGTCACCCTAACTGCAAGATCGCTAATAGAAGATTTGTGGAAGGCCAAGGTAGATTGGGACCAACCTCTGGATGACCATTTTCTGGACAGATGGAAATCATGGAATGCCCAGCTGCCATCTCTTTCAGAGTTGCGTATCCCACGAAACTACTTCCTGCCAGAAACAGAGTCCTCCAAATGCCAAATGCAGCTTCACATCTTCTCTGACGCGTCCGAGATTGGCTACGGCGCGTCATCCTACCTTAGGGTGAGATATCCAGACGGCACCATACATTGCTCCTTTGTCATGGGCAAGGTCAGAAATGCTCCTGTCAAGTTTACAAGCATTCCAAGACTCGAGTTGCAAGCAGCCGTTCTGTCGACCCGCATCAACAAGACACTGAGAGAAGAATTGGACTTAAACATCCAGAGTACCACATATTGGACTGACAGTGAAATAGTGCTACACTATTCAAAGAATGAAATGCGTCGTTTCCAAACATTTGTCGCTAATGGAGTTGAGGAGATCAGAGAAAATTCACGCCCTGAGGAGTGGTGTCATGTGCCTGGAACGTTGAATCCAGCTGATGCACCCGTTCCTCACGTTGTAACCCAGTAACTACTGGACTTGTAATGACGTTGTAACCAGTCAATTAATGCATTGTAATCGGGATAGACCTATTGACAAATCTAGACCTGGGGGAGGGGTGAATGAGTAGCTAAAATGTCGTGTGTAATCTACGTATCACTGGCGCGCTAATTCGGATCAATCGATTCAGAAGAGATATATTTTTCCTTTATTTGCAAGCTCACACGCTTTATCTGTGCAATTAGCCGACACCTTTCTGGTCGTAAATTTGGTTTATTGATCATTTTCAAGGTGAGTATCACTAATAATAAAAGGTATTCTACTTTGTTTAATGTTCGAGGCACTTGTCTGATGATTTGATGATCGGATATGATCGATAAGTTATAAATATTTCTAAGCCTTTATTTACCTCTCAAAAATTCACGGGTCGATAGGTAAGCAAACCATCACAATATTTTATAAACCAGTAATCGTGCATCTCATTTAAATTAATGAGAGCCATTTATTTGCGGGCTACAAGTACCAGTATTCACAATAGTGATTCATGCATGTGTCTTGGCTTAACAGTCATCTCGCCATCAGTTACAATGAATATCATGACAGTTATTTTATATTTAAGATTATTGTCATTTCGAGAACTGAAAATAAAAATTCCAATCAACAAATAAAGTCACATTTAGCATGTTTATGTGTATTAATATATAGTCCCACAACGATCCATCGCATTCCAGATAACTGATGAACTGTCTAGTTGTCCTCGTGCACCGGTGCTGTACCGGTGCGTAAAGGAATAACCATTGTATTTTCTTTGTTTAGGAGTCATTGGTAAGCTGTTATGTATTTTTTGGTCTTTTGTATCGGCTCTTGTGTACCGGTACCCGAGGACAAAACCAAAATGTGGATTACATTCATCTCATTACAATCCAATTATTTGTGGATTACAATATTTGCATTACAATCCAATAATTTATGGGTTACAATCATCTCATCACCATCCAATAATTTGTGGATTACAATTATCTAATTTAAATTCAATCATTTGTGAATGCTATTATCTCATAACAATCCAAAAATTTGTGGATTACAATTATTTCCTTACAATGCAATAATTTGTGGGTTACAATCATCTCATTACAATCCATTATTATATGGCTGCGATAGTACGTGCACTCTGATTGGTTAATTAGGGGTCCAGAATCCCCCGGTAATTGCTTATGGGCATTACAGATTTTTCCCCCCACAAAACCTAGTGAACTTAGTGACTTTCCCTGAAAGAAACTTCGTTGAAAAAAGACAAAATTGAACATTGAACAAAACATGTATCTCTTCTTTAAATATGAGTTCTGAAGAAGATTTTCTTCATAAGTTTATTACCCTGATGAAATTGTGACGTAAATGATAGGCAATGTAGATGTTCTCTCTATTCCGCTTGCTTTGCCTACGTGAAGGCATATAATAAATAACTTAACAGACTTCGGGCTGAATTTTTGCTTTATGGACCGTACCCAGAGGCTTAGTCGATAAAGCAAACATTTCATCCCTCAGTCTGGAATTTTACAGTAAAGCCATTGCGCATGGTGCACATGGTTATTACGTAAATAATTTTTGGATTACAATCATCTCATTACAATTCAATAATTTGTGGATTACAATCATTTTATTACAATCCAATAATTTGTGGATCATCTCAGTACAATTCAATGGTTTGTGGGTTACAGTCATCTCATTGCAATCCAATCCATTATATATGCTTCCTTCTATACCTTATGTATTTTAAGGATTTTGCTGATAACTATCACACGATGGAGTCGTTTACAGCTAAACCTATAACGAACCTTTATGAGAGGGTGGGAGTAGAAGTCTAAGGCCTTCACAAGATCAAAAATGGAAACTTGGCATTCCATCACAAGTGCCAGGGTAAATTCCATCAGACTTGTGGTGAATGCCATGGTTGGTTCCACTGGTGTAGCAGGCCACAAACCTTGAAACAGAAAACTCTCTGCCACACTAAAACAAGTGCAACAGAGAATCTTCAATAGATGCTGACCACCTTCAGAAAAAAATATTCAACAAGGAAGAACATTGCTGACTTTATGCCGATATTTTAATAACCTTAGAATTAAGCTCACCAAAACAATATAAATGTTTACAATATATTAAATAACTGCAAAAAGTGAATACCAGGACTACATTAACATGAACAACAATCATGGTTTGGTCTTTAGGGATAGCTTTACCTCTTTCATCTATAACTGTTATTTCCCTTGTGTAGGAAAATGAGCAAGAATGATAGGGATTACTCAATGTCCTGTCAGGAACAGTGTGCAATTTCCAAACACCGTCCTGAAAAATTCAGTATAAAAAAAAGACAAGCTTAATAAATTTCTTAAACCCGGGTTACTCTTCTGGGCAAAAAACAAAATTGATAATTATAAAGGTCATGCATACCTGTATTATTTCTGGGTGATGAAAATGATGTTTGGTCTGATGCAGGTGATTACAGCAATCAAGGCAGAAGTATGCCGTAAAGCTACAATCCCTGCATCGACTTTCCACCATTTTACTACAATTACATTGATGGGGCACGAAACCTTCCATTTCAACAGAGAACTTCAGCAATGTGGATCGCAAGGATTCCCAGTTTTTGTGGAGCCTTTCCTTCCGCATTTAGTAGGAGCTGGTGGAGGAAGTGGGCACCACATCATCGTCGGAATCTGGCGGATCACCATCACACAAAGCGCACGGATCTTCCTCTTCTTCACCTTGTTCCACATCTTCCACACTACGATGTTGCTCTTTTTCTAGAGGCAGAGTAGAAGGAAGTTGGACGGTGGATTTCCGGGTTTTATTTGATCTGTCTACCACTTTAAAGGAGGAAAATCCTTTCCTCTTACCCGGCCCAAAAAACATTCCCATCAAAATCCAATATGGCATCTCTTATGGGCAATTTAGTTACTCATTCACCCCTCCCCCTGGTCTAGATTTGTCAATAGGTCTATCCCGATTACAATGCATTAATTTACTGGTTACAACGTCATTACAAGTCCAGTAGTTACTGGGTTACAATGTGAGGAATGGGTGGCTGATGACACGTCATGGGGTATAAACCCAGCCGAACTGACCCCTGATCACCGCTGGCTCCGAGGTCCTGAATTCTTGTGGCAACCCGAGTCTTTGTGGCCAAACGTACGAATCGAAGAAATCCCTGACAAAAATTTGGAGTTAAAGAAAGAAGCCAGTGCTAACTTTACTGACGTAGAAGTCACACTCAAAACCTCTCAAGCAAAGCCACGGCCTGAAAGTCCTGTTGGCGAGCATACACTACAATGGATGATCAACAATTCCTCAGATTGGGATAGCTTAAGAAGTAAAGTCGCCTGGCTCATCCGTTTTTCCTATTATGTTCGCGACCCGAAGAAAGCACATGTTAGCCGTTTTACCGTTGAAGACTATGAGGCTGCGACTTCATCTATTACAAGAATCATCCAACACTCAGCATACAAGCAAGACATCGAAGACCTGGAGACCAAAGGCACAGTCAAGTCAACAAGTCACATAGCCAATCTAAATCCAGCTCTTGACAGCGATGGAGTACTTAGAGTCAAAGGTCACGTGCAAAGGCCTCCAATAACTGATGCAGCCAGACAACAAATAATCCTACCAAGGCAACACTCAGCAACCGCCATGATAGTCCGTCATACTCACAAAATGATCGGGCACTTAGGACGTGAACACGTCATAGCCAAGGTACAGGAACGATTCTGGATCCCTCAGATAAGAGTGCTGGTTCGTTCAGTCCTCAGCCGATGTATCACTTTTAAGAAGTTGAACGATGTATCACCTGTAAGAAGTTGAACGCCAAACTCATGATTCAGCAAATGGCTCCTTTACCAACCAGCCCTATGATGGCCTACGAACCTCCATTCTCGTACACGGGCATGGACTTGTTTGGTCCCTTGTATGTTAAGCATGGAAGTGGAACACTAAGCGCTGGTGCTGCCTTTTCACCAGGTTGAATACGCGCAGTGTACATTTGGAGTTGGTTAACTCCATGGACACTGACGACGTTATGATGTGTCTTCGAAGATTCCTAAATCATTGCGGTGAAGTTATAGAGCTCCGATGTGACAGAGGATCGAATTTTGTCGGTGCTGAGCGGGAATTAAAAGAAGCCATTAATGAGTGGAATGCCAGAAAATCGAACATGAGCTGTTACAGCGTGGGTGCAAATGGGTCTTCCAGCAGCCTATGGCATCCAGTGTGTCCAGAATCTGGGAGCAAATGGTTCGGAGCGCGAAGACAGCACTGAAGGCGATCCTCGGATCTCAAACAGTCACCGACACAGTTTTGCAAATGCTGTTGACCGAGGTTGAACGAATGCTGAATGGGAGAGCTCTTACAGCCAATTCAGATGATCCAAAGGATCTTCAACCATTAACACCTGCACATTTCCTGATGCAACGACATACCATTTGTTTGCCACCTGACAACTCTCCACGAGGATGCCGGAATCTTGGTTGGGTTCTCGAGACCTACGCTGGTCCAGATGGCCTAGTTCGTGTGGTAAAGGTCAAAACTAAAGATGCAGTGTACATGAGGCCCACTCAGAAGCTCTGCCTGTTGGAAAATGATATGAACTAATACCTATAGACTGCCTAGAAATGTTGGGTAGTCCGACCGGAGCGTCCAAAGGGGGCGGAATGTTTAGACCGCTGTTCATATTTGGATTTGTTAGTTCGGGCCTTTGTTTGCCTTTTATTGTAGTTTTCACTGTTGAACAAGTTCATTTAGTTTGCATATTCGTATGGAGAGACATGGGGCGAATAAAGCGAGCATTTACGTGGTCAAACGAGTCGAATACCTGTGTAAAGCCCAGTAACAGCGAACGCCATAGACGCCACCACACACCATATCACAGTTAATCTGAATTACAATGTTTTTACAAATGTACAACTATAAGAATTACATATTGTTAATCAATTAGGGACTGGGTTACAGTAGATTTTATATTATATATTGACGGAAACAAATTTGTAACAAGGTAAACAAAGCTCTCAGAAGTGCTGAGGCTGAGTATTGGGCAAATATGCTAAGCACCGCCACTAAAGGATCAAGGGACTTTTGGAAGATTATGAGCCAACTAACAAGAAGGGGAAAAAGCAGCAAGAGAATTGGCCCAGTCAGGGACAACAAGGATGTCTTAGTTTATGATGATCATAAAAAATCATCCACCATGAATTGCTTTTTTGCAACAGTGGGCTAGAAATTAGCTTCTAATTTTCCAACCACCACTGTGGATGGTTTATCATTCATCTGAAGCAACACAGTATCCCCCTAGAATTAACGCATAGAGGTAATTGTCAAAACGTCTTGAATTAACCATAATCGATAATATAATGTGCCAAATAAGCTGCTGGCCAAATGGAACGCGGATGTCATCATTGGTTTTCTCGTGGTGCTGCGAGCGAGGTGAGCTAGGTTTTTCCCGGGTTCGCTTGTTCTGTGGTTCTTTTTATTTAAATCCATTCAACCATGAGTGAGGAACATACAGATAAGAAGACTTCTGTCTCTGACTCAGTATTTCTGTGCTTATAACATTCTAGTTTTCAGCGACAACATACCCTGTAATATATTCTTCGCATGTGGTTTGATACCCTGTCGCCTACTCCTTCTGCTTTATAGCAGCGTGGCGTACCAAATAGATTTGAATTTTTAGCTTTAAAACTAAAATTAAAATTAATTTAAAATTAAAATTCGTTTTTAAAAATCCGGTATTCCGTGCAGCTCGTATGTCTAAAACTTCTCACTTGTCACATCTACTCGAATATTTGTAAAGATGTCTCTTTTGGCGATTTTATTAATCATAAGTGTAGTTATACCTTCCATGTATTTCTGTGAGTTAAGCTTACATAGGCTTATTCCTTTTCCTTCGGGACAAATTTTTAGTCGCTAATGGATCATGCCAAATCACCAGTAAATCCGTGAAGGCTGGGTGTTTTATCCAAGCGATTAAAGGATCAGCTAGATCAGCTAGACAGTCCTGGACAGTAGGTTCCAATCACTTCCACAAAGTTAATTTGAAAACCCAAGTTAAAGGATTATTATGCAATAGTGCTTTAAATTGGTTAAATAGTCTCATGTTATTTCTTTACATGTCTTTAAGGTGATGCAATGTAAAAATGCCATTTCCATAAGGTTTATAACTTGCTGAACTCCTTATGAATTGTTCCCGGTTTGAGTCCTGACATGGGTCATTATATTGTGGTCTCGGGCAAGGTACTTTACTCTCTCCACCCCAGTGTATATATACATGTAGGTCCAGTGAATTAACTGATCATGATGGGGATATATAGCCCTGTCATGGACAAGCATCCCATCTAGGTGGGTGTCATTTAATGCTACAAAAGCCCACAGAGTTAAGCACCTGCCTAGGCTCAAACACAGACTTAATACTTTTTAAGTGACGTTTTATTATAATTTTTGTTTTAAGTTTTTTTGTAAAATATGAGGATTAAATCCGCTTTGTTTTCTCTTTGTTTTTGAAGTATGCATAAATTATTTTCTATGCACCAGTTATAAAAGGTTTTAGCTGAAGATATATTAAAAAATACTGATAAAAGACCATATAATAACCCAGTAGATTTAAAGACCCAGTATTGACCTTTGTGCTATTCGCTCATCTGTCATTTTCTTTGGTTTACATCAGATGATAGGTGGAAAAAATTATGAGAAAACTAAACAAAAGTGTTGCCAACTAAACTAACTACTTGAAGTGACGATTAAAAAATAAACAATATGAGACAAATGACAATTCCGATGAAAACAGATTTTAACCTTGAATTATCAACATCAATAAAATTGCTGCCAACGACCCAACACGCACAATGTATACTGGTCAAACCTGGGTCTTTAAATAATATTTTGAACATATACAAGGTTAAGTTTGGCAGCTAAACCACAAAATTAATGCTTAAGCCATGTCCTGCCTCACATATGAAAGAGGTTCACGTTTTGAAAATAAATTTTTTTTGAAAGTAGAAATAGCAGAACCAGAATGTGCTTAACTCTAATAGTTGTTGTATGTGCCTTATTAATCTTGTTAGTAGGATAACCACTGCCTGGTTAGCTCAGTTGGAGATTTCAAGACTGCCGTGTTTGAGGTCTGGGGTTTGAGCCCAGACCACATCAACACTAATGGTCTTAAAATAACTGAGGAGAATGCAGTGCTGCCTTAATTTTCAATGATACCTGTAAATGATTAAGACATTCAAGCCTTCGCGATAAGGATAATAAACCATAGGCCCCATCTCTTGCATCTTTAGCGTTATATAGAACCCACACACTTGCCCTAAAAGAAGGGCACAGAGTTTCTAGTGTTGTGAGCTGGCCTTGTTCCTTGAGTTGGTGCTTCACATAGGGATAACCTCATTGCACCTTTCCCCATTGGATAGAATTGAAATTGAATTATTTGGAATTGGTTCACTTATTTAAAGATGGGCAAAAATTTCTTCCTTAAAACGTTACAAAGTCATTGTAATATCATGTAATAATGTCCAAGAGAAGCATTCCAGCCAGGGATAACTTTTAATTATTAATTGGGTGACCCCCAGTTTTTAAGAACTGGACATGTGAGTGAATGAAAAATATTTCGTTGTAAATATCATAATGATATAAGACTGGAAAGCCCTTTTGTGCAGATTTTTTTTTGTATAACAGAATTAAACAGTCTGATTCATTGATATTAATTTATACAATACAATACAATACTTCATTTAAACATATAGTGTCAAGGAGCTCAAGGAACTCGTTCAAAATACGAATTTATGTTATTCTTCAGATTCTAACCCAGAAAGTCTAAGCCAGGGGCAAGTAGGCATATTACCTAAGAAGAGAGGAAGGAAGGTATATTATTTCACCATATAAGGTACATTATTTTGTTATTACTATTATAATTATTATTATTATTATTATTGTTTTTATTATCATTATCATTGTTATTGTTATAATGAGAATAAAAACAATTTTTATTTGCTTAACTTTGTTCACTTAAAAATGTATCAACTAGCCATCTACAATTATAAAATTATTGAAATGTGAATATTCATTTTCATTTTTCATTTTTTATGTGATCAACCCTGACTATATTCTTTTTATAGTCAAATATTCATGTTTCTTGTTCCAACATAAATTCCCAACTGAACTGTTGCTTGTGTGTGTGTGTATATCCTTGTCCTAAATTTATATATCATTACCGTTATCAATGTAACTTATAAACTGTGTGGACTTGTTGGTTTATTACTTGATTGATTGCTTGTTCAGTGATGCATTTTGGTTGAACTATTGTAGATATGTAAAAGTTGCAACCAACCCAGCCCTTCTGCTAGCAAGAGATGCAAGATGGAGGGCTGTGGAGCCGAGTTTCCAGAAAAATCATTTGACTGGGAAAAAATAAACAGTATGGGACAAACCAACCCAATACGCCAAAGAGAGCTCCTTGAGAAAAGGGCAAGTAAAATTCCGTATAAACAATGTTTTTAATTTCATTGCTAACTTGAATACATTATTAATATAGGTAATCATGAATATTTGAATGGTGTGGTGCAAGCTAGACTAATGCAAGTGTCTATTTTGGCTAGGAAAAAATTTTCCTCTTAAGTGCCTTTAATATGCTGGTTTGCAGTTTGTTTTCAAGAAAATGAAACAGGAATCATAAAAAGAAGTTTACCTGAAAAAAGAAAAAAAAACAGAGTCTGGGTTTCGGACCCTGGCTCTTGTGTTCTTATCTCCACTGCTGTGAAAACATTATGAAATATATTTCCCTTCACTCTTTTCTTGAAATCATAGTGAGAATCAGTCACTTACCGTAAATGCTAGAATTAGCACCCAGCTTCAAATAAGCGCCCTGCTTCGAATTAGTGCCCCTCCTATGGCTTAAAATTTGGAATAAGCATCCCCCTTCAAATAAGCGCCCCAGAGATTTTGTCATCCCTCCCCAATGAGAAAATATTGAAAAAGATCGGGACAATATACGAGACATGTACGGTACTTTTAATGAATGTGACATTTGTAATAGTTCAAAATTACTGTTCTTTAAAGTCGAACTGGTTTGCTCCTCATTTCCTCGATAGAAATATCCACAGGAGCTGTAGTAAAACTTTGCTCCCAAATGCCAGCTTCTTTTGACGGCAACTCGAAAACGTCTTGAGAACGTTTCAAGATTCAGAAAAGTAATTTTCTATAAAGTATTTTTAATTTTTATTTGGTACAGTTTGGGTTACTAGAAATAGGGATAGTGTCATTTTAAGGCCAAAAATTGATATTAGTGCCCCTGACTCTCTCCTAAGAAAATTAAATAAGCACCCAGGGCGCTAATTCAAGCATTTAGGCCGGGTACATTAGTCTTGCACCAAGCCATTCATTTTTTTAAAAATTATGTAGTGAAAGTAGTTTGAAATGGATTTCAGGTCAAAATGGTTTCCAAACTTGTTAGAACTGTATTTTCAATGTTTCAGGATTACTGTAATAAATCTGGAACAAAGCAAACAATAAACAATTCTTGTCTTCAAATTTTAAAAAAAGTCAGTTGAATATTTTATTCATCCAACCGTTGCGTCTATTCAAATATTTAAGAGGCGATCTCTGTAAGAGCGGTCCAGGGCATTTCACGTTGGAAAAAAGTTTTCCCTCAAACTTTACCCAATAAACTATCTTTGGTAACAAGTAAATAAAACCACATTAGTTTTTGGAAATGCCTCAAAATAAAAATTTTTAGAGCTCTCAAAAGTCAAAGCTGCAAAAGGCCCTTTTTTGACCTCTTGCGACATCGAAAATTTCAAATGTTGAATAGCCTGGTCCTCCTATCACACCGCATGCAACAAAAAATATTTTGTATTCCTAAAGTGTGTGATATATAAGGTGTATAAAATGCATTTCAATTTTGATATTCGTTTATTCAGAGGCTCGTCATAATTTATTTAAAAACACTCGTTGGACAGCTTTCTGAAATTGGTTAAAAGTACTCTTTCTTTCTCGATTGATATTGCTCAAGTCCAGACCAGACCATTAAAAACTCCGCTTGATTTCTGCTAATAAGATGTTTGGCTGCAGAAAATATAAAAACATTTTGCACTTATTGACTTTCTTTGCCGAGGTGACTTCGAACTTTTAGCGATATTGCAAGCGTGACAGCCGATTATGCAAATTAGTTCATTGAGCAAACTCCGACCGTTTAATGCGAGTAGCTCAATAAATCTTAGAAGTAGAAAATATAATAGAAAACATAGTAGAAAGAGCTTTAAGACCACACCGATTAATACCTTAAACATTTTAAAAGGCCAAAATTTGACCAATTTTATTATATCGTGACGGAAGACGTCAACAACAACTTATCGAATATCAATTTGATTAGCGCTCGCAAACCCCTTGTTAAAAATTTGGCTTCTGTTATTTCATATTTGAGTTCTGATGGCTTACGCTATTCAAACCTGTATGAACATTTCAAAACCAAACTACAGGATTTTATTTAGTGTAACCGGCGATAACAGCACACACTGAAATACACCGTGACCACTGTCATATAATTCAATTGTACATGTGTAATTATCCTCATTTGCTTCTCCCTTCTTAATAAAGCAGCGATAACATCGCCTTTTGGATCCGAATTCTGGTCGGCAGGAATAAGAGAAATTTTGTCTGCACACCTGTCTTTATGAAAGTTTCTATTCAGAACTCTAAGGAGTTCTTGTGGAAAAGGACCACGCGATTTTTGAGGAAATAAATTATTACGTTACGTGTGACCTCATTTTTCCAACAGTTAGCTATACCTATACTGTAAAGTGCGTAATTCTATTAGCTGTAATTCATATGTCTCTTTCGGTACTGGTTTGCTTGGGATTAATAACACTAAATTCTTGAAGCGGTATTCGCAAAAAGAAGTCCTGTTTTCAGTCGCGTTCTTCAGAAACTTCGTCGAAGACTCACGAGGAGTTTCCGGTTTGTTTAACTTGCCTCAGAGTACTGACTCAATAAAGAGTCATCTCTGCCTAATCCATTTGTCAAAAGAGAGTTTCACAGAAGGAGAGCTTATCTTTGCAAGGGCTGGCCTGTTCGATGCAGAAGACTCAGTTATGGCAAAATGTGGGTCTGCGCAAAGCATAGGCACACTTATGGGAAGTTCTGGCACCAAAGTTCAGCGTGCCAGTATCCAACACACCCTGCTAGCGATTCCAAAGGGCTAAAGAGCCGGTATTCTGTCAATTTGCAAAAGTCAAAGGCCATTTCTAAGATGTATGGTGTTATATAGAGGTTTACACGATACTGCAGCTGAGGGAGTGGACGGTTTCAAGGATTTTCTCCAAATTATAGATGAATTGGAAAGCGTGGGAGCAGAAAAGGACTAGTGTAAAGAAGTTCGGAAGAGGCTTCAGGAGAGCAAGTTGTATTTGAAGACTACATACCGTAATCACTGCGAAGAGGACGATAGCAAATGTGCCGATCACTGTAGGGTCTTTGCACTGAGCTATGCTGGTGACACTGAAGTTCAGAAAGTATGCAGTCACAGTCACAACGTGAAGTGTGAGGATTGTGAGATGTTGAAGAGTGTTCTTGAAGAAGTAAAAGGCGCTATTTCTGAGTACACAATGCAATTGGGTAGGTTTCAAGCGGAAGACTATCTGTATGAAGCAAAAAATACTGCCGCTAAGACCTTTGAATGGACAGGGTATATCCTGAGAGCAGAAACCAGGATCAGTACGAGCGGCAAATTGTCGATACTTTAGAGGGAGATGAAGCATTTATAATAGTTGACTGGACAATGAAGTTCATAGCAATGAAGTTCCGGGAAAAGCAAGCAGAATGGTTTCCCCAGAGGGAAATCAATTGGCATGTGAGTAGTGTTGTTGTAAGACAGGAGGAAAGCCTGGAAGTAACCTGATACGTAGACCTTCTTAACAGCTGTAAAAAAGACTGGTTTTCAGTGCTGTCAGTCCTAGAAAATCTCTTTGTCACCATAAAGTTAAGAAATTCAGGAATAACAAAGGCCCTTTATAAGATCGGATGAAGCAGGTTGCTATCACAACAGTAAGCTAGTATCATCTCTACGAGTGCTCGGACATCACTAGTGCCACTTTCAGCAACTTACACAAGAGGGCCTACGCGTTTGGAGAGCGTTTAATGTTGGGTCTAGAAAGTTTATTCAGTAAAATTAAAATTGCAATTTTTCCACAGAAAAAATGACGGATCTGGTGAAGGAGATTCCATTTTTCCCCACTACTGCTCGACGAACTGCATCAGCAGGAGAAAGCAATGATGGCAACGACGGTAGTTCCTATCAATGCCCTGAACCTGGTTGCGATGAAGATTTTAAGACGCAGGCCGACCTTGACTTCCATATGAACTAGCTGGTCCATCATGTAAGTCCTGTGCCTGCCAGCATGACTTAAAGTCTTTATGACAAAGTGAAGAGGTAGTGGGTTCATTACTTTCAGTCATTGTCATTAGAGGGTGAAAGTTCGACTGAACTGGTTGCAGTGGCCACAGAACCCTTGAAAAGTACATCAAAGCTTCCCATGAGATGGGCTCTTCATAAGAGAGGTGCAAGTGAACGGCTTTCGCAAAACGTCAGGCAGTACTTGAAACAGAAATTTAATATCGGATGAGACACTGGCAGAAACCAAACCCAGTGAAAGTAGCAAAGGATATGCGAACTGCTTGCACAATAGATGGAGAGAGAATGTTCGATAGAACAGAGTGGTTATCCAACATACAGATTCAGGGTTTCTTCTCGAGATTGTGCCTTAAACAGCAATCTAAAATACAACAAGAATTGGATGATGCCACCGACGCAGACGACCACTTGATAGAAGCATCCGCGTCTGATGTAGACGAAGGGTGTTTGAGAGAGGCGAGGAACACAGTAATGGATGAGATAGATTGAAACATCCAATCATGTTTCATATCTATGATGTGTGCTCGTTGGCAAGAGAAGCAAGGTTGTCTAGTCTCAAAGTCAAGATGCTAAGAGACATATGCGAACATTTTGAGCTCGCATTCAAAATGCAAGATACAAATGCAGCACCTCTTGCAAAAATGGAGGAAATGATTTCGGAGTGCAGTTGCTATGCAATCTAGTTATGACGTCCACCCGTTATGCGAATGCGATATCTTTGTTTACAAGAACTCTTCAAACTTATGAACAGAGACTGTTACGCAGACAGATGTGACGACCAAATATCATTTTTTCCCTTTCAGCGAGAAATCCGACAAATCGCTGCTTTATTTAGACGTGAGAAGTATTCAGGACAATTACACGATGGAATTACGTGACAGAGTCACTGGTCAAGGTGAATTTAGTGTGTGCTGTTATCGCCGGTTACACTAAATAGAATCCTGTAGTTTAATTTTGAAATGTTCATACAGGTGTGAATAGCGTAAGCCATCAGAACTCAAATATGAAATAACAGAAGCCAAATTTTTAAAAAAGAGTTTGCGAGCGCTAATCAAATTATGATATTCGATAAGTTGTTGTTGACGTCTTTCGTCACGATATAATAAAATTGGTCAAATTTTGGCCTTTTAAAATGCTTAAAGTATTAATCGGTGTGGTTTTAAAGCTCTGTCCTACTATATTTTCTACTTAAAATGGTTAAAATCTAAGATTTATTGAGCTACTCACACAAAACGGTCGGAGTTTGCTCAATGAACTAATTTTCATAATCGGCTGTCACGCTTGCAATATCGCTAAAAGTTCGAAGTCACCTCGGCGAAGAAAATCAATAAGTGCAAAATGTTTTTATATTTTTCTGCAGCCAAACATCTTATTAGCAGAAATCAAGCGGAGTTTTTAATGGTCTGGTCTGGACTTGAGCAATATCAATCGAGAAAGAAAGAGTACTTTTAACCAATTTCAGAAAGCTGTCCAACGAGTGTTTTTAAATAAATTATGACGAGCCTCTGAATAAACGAATATCAAAATTGAAATGCATTTTATACACCTTATATATCACACACTTTAAGAATACAAAATATTTTTTGTTGCATGCGGTGTGATACGAGGACCGGGCTATTCAACATTTGAAATTTTCGATGTCGCAAGAGGTCAAAAAAGGGCCTTTTGCAGCTTTGACTTTTGAGAGCTATAAAAATTTTTATTTTGAGGCATTTCCAAAAACTAATGTGGTTTTATTTACTTGTTACCAAAAATTGTTTATTGGGCAAAGTTTGAGGGAAAACTTTTTTCCGATGCGAAATGCCCTGGACCGCTCTTACAGAGATCGCCTCTTAATGCTTCAGGCATTTTGACTGTAAAAGTACCCTAAAGACATTGGATGTATTGTCAATCAATGAGGGTATCATTTAGTTAATAATGTTTGTAAATATTTTGCCCAAGCTCTCATTTTGACTATACATTTATATTTTAAACTTTTTTCCATTAATTTATTTTTTTCATTTATTTTTTTTTTTGCAGGCCAATATTCTTCATGTTAAACACGGACGGGATGTTTCTATCCTATATTCACATAAACATGCCAGGGGGGACACAGTCCAGGGGTATGGCACCCCTAGCATTGGTGCTAAATTTATTAGCAAGGAGAAAGACAATGTATCTGAGGCAGGGAGAGCGGCTTGAAATCTATTTGCAAAATTTGCTGATAGTAAGTTTTATTGTAACACTGCATGTAACATTAGGCGTAGATTTAATTCCATTAGTTGGTAGAAATGAAGAAACAACAAAAGGGTTTTCAGTAGAAGCCAGCAGCTGACAGAAATCTCCTGGTTATGAAGATGAATTTGTAGCCCCCTGCTCAAGTTTTATTATTTCATTGGTTCTATTTTTTTCACTGAATTGGAATAGGCTACAATCATATGAATGCGAGTCCAATTAGGCATTGACACTAAATTGCACTGGAATTCAGCCGAGTGTAATTTGAAAGAATTTTCAAATATTACTTTCATTATAATAATTATTTAAGATAATTACAATCAGATTTGGACTGGCCCGCAGTTGGCCAATACTAGTCTAGGCAGGCTAGCCCATTAAGAATTAATGATATACAATGGTAATTTGTTAATAAATGAAAAAGAAAACTGAAGAAGGAAAATGATATTCATATGATATTCATGATATCCATTATGTTCAAAATTCTTGATGGAGAGTGAGAATCGTTGCTCTAAGTTGCTCTACAATCTTGGAAAAAAATGTGACATTTTACCAAATCACCACTTTTTCAACAATCTATTCTTACCAAATCTATTCTTTTCCATCCGCTCTCCCCAGTTCAATGTTGTCAATGTTGGTATGTTGTCAAAACAAAGTTGGATGAATTGCAAACCCCATGAAACAACATTGAACAGGGGGGAGGGGGGAAAGAATATTCTTTACCTGCTGGTAAGTCATTACATATGCAAAAAATGTGTGATATCCATTTGTCTCAACTGATTTTGTCCAAGGTTGTAGCTTTCATACAATCACTCATGTTTTGGAGCCTCCTCTCTTGATCTGACCCATTACAACCACAAGCAAGCTCATGATGGACTTAACATTGACCCCCAGTCCATGGACTTCACCCTATAGTAAATAGATAGAAAATTTTGCAGCTCAGTGAAGATATGTAAAATGGTCTATAATGGCCTATAATGGCCTAGCTCACCAAGAGTCTCTGACACTTACATGTAGTCGGTTTGAGCATCTGACCAGTAAGTGGGAGGTCATGTCTTCCAATCCTGTCAGGGTCTGCTGACTCTTCAACGTAAAACGGTATCATCATTAACAATATTTAAGAGGCCTGGTCTTTGGCATTGGCTACGGCCCTGTTTAGGATAACCTGGGTGCTAACTGAAATTGATTAAACTGACCTGCATTACTAAATAAACTAAGTATTATGTACATTTGCCGAAGGTACAACTAAGATGAGACAGGGAGGACTTAGCATGAAATCCAGACTAGTCACCGCAAAATGTTTGCCACAGGGAATGAGGAAAGGTGCCCCATCATGTTGTTCAAATGCTATCTGGAGAAGTGGCTAAGTGAAATGAAGGAAAGTGGTCCGTTTTACCTCACTGTTATCGACAAGCCAGTTTCAAGTTTTGGGTGCAAGGAAACCCCAGTGAAAAAGAATACCATAAACACAATGAAAAACATGAAAGTGAATTCACCACTGAAGAATCTGTGTCCCAAGAGGAATTTGACATACCAAAGAGCGTGAAAAACCATGGTCAAGAAGCTGAAAAGTTCTGGTATTCTAAAGTGCAAAATAAAGAATATCACAGGCCACGCATCTCCACAAGGGCTTGACGATTATGACTCAAGAGACAAACCAGAGCAGCAGATCATTTCATGAGCCATTGACAACACTGGTCCTGTTTCTTCAAGAAGCGCCTTAAGTCAACTTTACACTGCAAATTCCACTGCATCTTTGAGTGCTCCCAGCCATGTTTACAATTTCAGTCACAGCAGTGTCACCTTGAACATCACCAGGAATGATGCCGTTCAGAAGAGCACAAGTGATGTAAGGCAAGGATACAAGCGGATCTTCATCACAGAATCAGATTCTGAGTGATCTGAAAGCATTTTGAATGCTTTAACTTTGTTTGAAAAAGCACTAACATTATATTTTCAAAGTTGAAAGTTTGTTAGCAGGCCTGGTTTTTTCAATAGCCTGATGTGTTTGTGCAAAAATAAAATTTCATTAAGCACATTCACACAGTTGTGGTGATTGATTATTTGTAAACATTAAATGGCTTCCTGTGACTAATTGCTCAAGGACGCATTCAGAAATTGAGTATTTTTTCCCTCTTTTTCATTAACAAGTAATCACAATGGGTCCTTATAAAATTAAGGATTAATATCACTTGTGTATTCAGAAGTTGCTGAAATTGCCCAGGTCACACAGCGACGACGGGAATTTCAGCAACTTCTGAGAATACATGTGATATTAATCCTTTGTTTTACTCAGCTCATGTAATTACCTATACAAATTACAAATAATGTAGTTAATATATATATAGGTATATGGTCTAACAATCTATTGATTGTTGAAAGCTAAACTGGTACTTGGGAAAAACTAGGGTGTAATCTTTCAGTCCTACATCTAGTCAATGTATATTTGTTAGCGCTTCTCGTTTGATAGTGATGCATGCGCTTCCTCATTATTGGGAGATGTTTACTAAGAGGTCCTCCTCTTGAGATCTTTCCAAGAGTTTTAAAGGGGAACTCTGGTGCAAAAATGGGCTTTTTTCACATGAAAGTTCTAATATTTTCCTTGTGATTTCTTGTACTTTTAGGTAAAATTGTGTAAGAGACTTTAGAATTGCTATCTTGAAGAGAGCTTAAAATTCGATTAGAAATCCACCCTCTTGGACGATGATTGAATGTTCACAAACTGGTCAGCGGATGGTTGAATGACGTCAGAATGTTGAAGCTTCACTGGACAGCACGCTCCCAAGCACGTTCTTCTAGCTGTGTACTTTAAAGCAGTTTAACAGTAGCATCAATCCAGTGCTACATTATGTCTTCTCCATCTCCCGAATCTTGCTCGGCTTCGAGTGATTTTGAAGAAAATACAGTGGGAAGGTACGGGATACAGCCGTATCAATTCGAACAACAGGTCGAAACTGTTCCATATGATGAAGCTCAAAGTGCTCAAAGCTTCTCGGGAGAATACAAGGATGTGGAAATCAAAGAGGAAGAGCAAAACCCACACTTGCAAAATTCAGACCGGCAGGTAATGGAGTCATGTATGTTTCTAGCTGACACAAGAGTTTTCATTAAAGTTTGTGTGGCATCTCCTTTGTGTGTGAATGTTCAATTTAGAGTTTGTTGGGCTATCTGCCCCGTTATTTGAGTTGCTCGAGCAAGGTTAAGACTGCTTTAAATTATCACTTGATTTAATAAATGAAATCATCTAGAATGCATACTGTTGTGATTTATTTTTATGGAATGTTGTGTTTGGAAACAGAACTTGAAGGAGAATAAAATTATGTAAAGACAGCTTTTCAAAATGATACCACCCTTTCCAATTTCAGACTTTCTGTGGCACTGTCTTTCTCGTTACAAGCTTACCTTTTTTAATTTTAGGCTGGAAATATTCTTGGAAATATTCTTGCAAATATTCTTAAATTGAAGCGCAAAATGTGATAATCTATTTTTACGATATTTTAGAATTTTATATCATTTGGTTAAAAACATAAACTTAATTGTATGGTATTTACAAATTCTATTTCGACACCAGTCCTACTCACTAGTGAGTCACGTGAGATATGTGCGAGTAGCCCAAGCGATCAGTTGCGCGCGTTATTCCAGAGCGGTCAGTCGTGTATTTTTCCAGTGCTTGGATTATGGCGGACGAACATGATCAAATACTTTCCACTGAGGCGGAGGACAAACTCTTAACCGTTGAAACGGACCCTAAAGAAAAGACTCCAACTGATGTCCACCCGGATCCCATGTTTAGTATGATGCAAAATATAAACAGAAACCTCGGAGCAATGGCAGACTCGATGATCGCCGTGCAGCAGTCGTTGAAGCGTCTTCACTCCAGCCACACAGACGAACAAATCGACCCTAAACGGCGTAAACACTGTTCCAGAGACGAAATGAGTGCCTCCGATGGTTCAGAGCACGATGGAGAAGACTCTGATGCAGACTTGCAGGTCCTTTGTGGCACTGAAGCCGACGGAATTTCCAAGGATAAACCATGTGCTCCACTTGAGCAAAATGATGGCAGCAATGACCCATTGTTGTCAGAAATCGCAGAGGATTTTCTCAATGCAGACGACTCAGGTCCGGCTATTAAGAAACAACTGGCGGAATTTATCAACAACCTGTGGTCTAAGAGATTGCCAGACTCGAAACTAAAGGATAAGTCAGCGAAGTATTTACGCCCGGCGAACTGTGAGACTCTCACAACACCGCGGGTTAATCCTGAAATCTGGGATAAACTGAGCCACTCAGTGAAACAGCAGGACCTCAGGTCCAGCTCAATCCAGAAAACGATTGCCACAGCTGGTGCTGCAATGTGCAAATCCATTGGGATGCTGCTAGAAATGAAGAATTTGAAGCAGCCGAAGTCAGACTCTGACATTCAGAAACTTGTCAAAGTGAACACCGATGCAGTCGCTCTCCTAGGGCACGCATATATCGACCTGTCCCACCGTCGCAGGGAGTCGCTCAAAATTTGATTGGCGAAGCAAGCCTTTTTTAGCCAAAGGCCGTCAGTGGAACTCGAAGCCACTTCAAAAACCCTTCTTCCGACAACAGGACCAAGGGAAGAAGCAGCAATGATTTCCGCTGACACACTCGATAATTTACAGGTAAATAATCTTGTCTTATTTGAGTCCAATATGAAACATATCTTTGCGAATAAGGTGCAAAGCTTCAGGGCCGGCCAACTGAAACATTTCCTTGGTAAATGGAAAGAACTAACTTCCAACTCAGAAGTCCTTAACTGTGTTAGGGGTTAGTACATTGAATTTTCCACACAGCCCACAAAAAACTTGGTTTCCAAAAGGAAAACATTCAACATCAGTGACTCACTACTTGTTGAAGCTGAAATTAAAAAATTGTTTGACAAAGGTGTCATTGTACCCACTCAACATGAAAGTGGAGAATATATTTTGCCTATTTTTGTGACAAATAAAAAAGATGGATCATCTCGAATGATCTTAAATTTGAAAAGCTTTAACCAGCATGTTGAATACCAACATTTTAAAATGGACTCGGTCTGGACAGCAATTAGGCTCATGACCCCAAATTGTTACATGGCGTCAATCGATTTAAAAGATGCTTACCATTCGGTCCCTATTGCAAAGCCACACCAGAAGTACCTCAAATTTGAGTGGAACAACATGTTATTTCAGTTTACATGTTTTCCCAATGGGTTGGCCTTTTGCCCTAGGAAATTTACCAAGCTAATGAAACCAGTCTTTGCCACCCTTCGACAGCTTGGCCACTTATTGTCAGGTTACATAGATGACTTCTGGTTGATGGGGACAGTCTGGGATGATTGTGCAAAAAATGTGGTTGACACGGTAAAATTATTAGACAGTTTGGGATTTGTGGTACACCCTGAGAAGTCGGTGTTCATCCCAACTCAAAAACTGGTATTTCTGGGTTTTACTCTAGACTCAGTTAACATGCAAGTCTACCTTACACCTGATAAAGCTGTTAAGCTAAAACAGGCAGCTACTGTTATGTTGCACTGTAAAAAGCCTACTATTAGGGATGTAGCCAAGGTCCTTGGGCTTATAGTATCTAGCTTTCCTGGCGTTGCCTATGGACCCCTTCACTACCGCTATTTAGAACGAGATAAAACTATAGCTCTTAATGCTAGCAAATGGAACTTTGATGCCACAATGTGCATATCCAGCCAAGCAGGTGAAGAGCTTAAGTGGTGGATTGAATCAATCAAGACTGCATCCAACCCGATAAATCAAGGAGAAGTAGATATTACCATTACTTCTGATTCCTCAAAACAGGGGTGGGGTGCAGCAACCAGTGATTCTTCAACTGGGGGACTTTGGACTGTTGAAGAGGCTAAGGAGCACATCAATTTTCTCGAAATGTTAGCTGTATTCTTTGCCTTAAAATCATTCAGTACTTTGACTCATGGCAAACATGTTAAGGTCATGGTCGATAATACTACCACTGAATCAACTATTAACCAGATGGGTACAAGCCACTCCCCTAAGCTAAACAAGCTAACTAAAGACATATAGGATTGGTGCATTAAGCACGATATATGGCTGACTATGGCTCGTATACCAGGGTGTGAAAATGTAAAGGCAGACAAAGAGTCGCGTACATTTAGGAGGTGTACTGAATGGTGCTTAAAGAAAACTCTCTTTGCAAGGGCTTGTACCAAGCTCAATGTTACCCCTAACATCGACCTATTTGCGTCTAGGATCAATTGCCAGATCATGCCCTATGTCTCTTATAGAGCAGACCCAGAAGCTTTTGCCATCAATACTTTTCACATGTCTTGGCAACATTACTTATTTTATGCTTTTCCACCATTTAGCCTGATAACAAGAGTTCTTCAAAAGATTCAAGAGGAGAAGGCAACAGGGCTTCTACTTGTTCCAAAATGGCCAACTCAACCGTGGTGGCCCAAGTTAATGCAGATGTTAATACAACCACCAGTACAGCTTCCAAAGGACAGAGACACTCTGTTCCTACCCAGCAGCCCACAGGAATCTCATCCACTTCACAAGAAACTGTGCCTGATTCTGTGTCACTTGTCTGGAGATACCTCAACGGCAAAGGTCTTTCGACAACAGCTACCACAGTCATGGAACACTCCTGGCGGTCAGGCACTAGAAAGCAATATGCTACTTACCTTGAGAAATGGAGACGCTACTGTAGTTCAAGGAGCATTGATCCCATTTGTCCCCCTGTAGAGGAGGGAATCAATTTTCTTGCTGAACTCTATGACTCTGGCATAGGATACAGTGCTATTAACACTGCGAGGAGTGCCATCTCATCTATTGTTACATTGGCTGACAATATGTCGTTTGGTACCCACCCCATGGTGTGTCGTTTCCTCAAAGGCGTGTTTGAATTGAAACCTTCCCTCCCTAAATACAAGAACATTTGGGATGTCAACACTGTCCTGGCTTACTTGTCAAACCTTCACCCACCTCCGGGCTTAACTTTGAAGGATCTCACCTTCAAACCGACAATGCTTTTAGCTTTGTTATCAGGGCAGAGGTGTCAGACACTGCATTTGTTTTCTGTTAGCAATATGGTATTGAAGGACGATAGCTGTGTATTCATCATCAACAAACTTTTGAAGACCTCTCGGCCAGGAAAGCATGTGTCAGACTTAACATTCACAGCCTGCTCACCAGACAACCGTCTCTGCCCTATCGTCTGCTTATCTGAATATGTCAAAAGGACAAGTCACCTTAGGAAAAGGAGTGACCAGCTGCTAGTGAGTTTCCAAAAGCCTCACAAGCCAGTTTCAACTGACACGATTTCTCGATGGCTAAAAACGGTTCTTGAAAAGTCAGGAATAGATACCTCAGTCTTTAAGGGACATAGCACTAGGGCAGCTTCTGCATCTGCAGCTGCAAAGTGTAAGGTTCCATTGTCTACAATCATGGATGACGCAGGCTGGTCAAATGCGACAACCTTTGGGAGATTCTACAGGAAACCCATCGTCACATCAAGTAAAGCTTATGGACAACTCCTATTGGAGAACCTCCACACATAGGATTGTTACAAGACATTTGTTACTGTTAACCAGTACTCATTACCACATGTTTGTTGTGTTTATTTAGTTGCTGCCTATTATAGGCAGACTCCCTATGACAATGAATCTGGGAACTTGGCAGCTTACTGTTTACTGCCTTCTTTCCTGAAGTGCACTCTGTGCACCATAGACTGACAAGCCATATAGCAGTAGTTGTTTTGTACACATAGTTTTGGTAAATAAACCTGTTTGTGTTTATTTCTTTGCTCATAATTGCACTGCTTTAAAGTCTCACGTGACTCACTAGTGAGTAGGACTGGTGTCGAAATAGAATTTATAAGTTAAACGAGACTTACCTGTAAGTTGAAGTTTGACTGTAATTCTATGAGATACCAGTCACGAACTAGGGAGTCACGTGCCCTACCCCTTCACTTGGTGACTATGTAGCACATTCATCTTATTACTTCCCACCCATTATTGTTTGCAATCATTCGCCTTTAAAGACTGATCGCTCGGGCTACTCGCACATATCTCACGTGACTCCCTAGTTCGTGATTGGTATCTCATAGAATTACAGTCAAACTTCAACTTTCAGGTAAGTCTCGTTTAACTTATAAATTTTTAGCACAAAATTATATTACTTTAAGAGGTTTATTCTTTAGAAGAGGTATATTTATGTATTCTGATAAAAAAGAAAGAATGTATTTACAAAACTTTACCAATTGTAAGGGAGTTTTATCTACCCTATTTTGTCACAAAATAGGCACACATGTGGCAATTGTCAGGTCTTAGGAATCAATTGTATCTGTGGTATCAATTCCTCATAACCCTTTTTGCTGTACCTTGCCAGTAATTTTTTCACCACCCACTTGGAAAGGTGCCAGACATCATATTGGTGATTTATTTGTGGACGTTATTCATTCATGAAGCTAAAAATTGACACATGTCTGTCAGTGGCTATACAGTTGATTTCAATGCTATTGCCCTCTTGGCTTTCCATGCAATGCTTGAAACCTTCGTCCTCCATGGCATTAGAGGAAGTGATCACGGAAACCTAGATGACACTGAATGCCACCACTTTACCAGTGCCATCATCCATAAGTGTCTAAGTGCCATACTTTGTATTAATAATTTGTTAAAACAAATACATAGAAATACAGTCCATTAATGAGCATGTTTATTTTTCTTTCATTTCTATCAGCAGAAACAATAACATTGAAGGAGTACATTTCATACCCCGTTTTACAATACAAATTATTTTTACCTCTATACCTTAAGAATTAGTGAATTTTTACATGTTCTAAAATACTAGGCAGGCTAGCTTCCCATAATAATTATACAAGATAGCTGAAGACAGCAGTATTGTAGTAGTGGTAAATTGCATAGCCATGATTGCTCGACTTTATACTGAATGATTGAAAAACTATTCACAAAGAAAAACGAGAAAAAAAATGACACTAACTTCTTCATGGCTACGACATCAAAGAATATTTTCGCTAAACAGCCTTGGCCTCTTTGCTGGCTGACAAAAGCAGAACTCTGATGGTACGGCATCCTCCTTCAATCTCCATTTGTTTTGTACTCCAGTAATCTGCGCACGTAAGTCGACTTCAAAACTTTCTGCTGAAAAGTGCTTGCGACAAACATAGAAGTTCTCAAGTGGAGGCATATTGGTCTTTCTTGTCCGTTCAAGCCATGCTTGCTGCCGCTGAGTTAGTAACAAATGCCGTTAATTTTGGTGGAATAATTAACACATCCAGGAACACAGCAGTTTACCAAATGAAACTAGGATGTAAATGTTACTAGACAGTTGTTAGAAAATAAGCTCCTTGTAAATTTTAAAATAGTAAAGGAAAGTACAAAGCGCCAAAGCGAAGGAGACATTGAAACTCCTGCTAAACTTTGACGATATGATGCCACAGGCAACTGCTGGTCAATACAATGTGGCTGAAAAAAGCGTCCAAGATCTATGGGTTCGTTTAGGAAATAAAGCTACATTTCTTTGCACTTTTTAGTGTTAAGTTTCATCCAGTTGCTGGAGCTCCAATAGGCAACAGTATTGAGGCTGGTTTGGATGTTCAAGTTGCTGTTCCTAACAAGTCCTTCAGACTGGGATATATCATCTACGTACTTCCAAGTGCTGGATTCGGGATCAGGGATATTCAAGTTGTTAATAATTACCAGCAACAACATTGGTCCAGGTTTGTTCCCTGGGGAATGCCAGCTGTTATTGGGAGCCAGACAGAGGTCAAGCCAGCTAACTTAACACATTGTCGTTGGTTAGTCAGAAAGCTAATAATTCACAGTATTGAATATGTAGAGACACCAAAGTCAAGAAACTTCTCTAACAGTACATTGTACCCAATGTGATCAAAAGCTTTAGAGAAATCAAGAAAGCAAAGGCAGAGATGTCTTCCGCATGAGTTGAGGTACGTAAGCCAGGTGTGAATCATGTCAAGTAAACAATACATTGTTGAGGTTCCTTTCAGACATCCAAACTGCTCTGGGTCAATTTTGTCCTTGACATCATCAATTAACCATTTGACTACAAAATCCTTAAGAACTTTGGACAGACAGAAAGTCAACAAGGTAGGTCTGAAGTCACTCTCATCAATAGGTGGCTGTATTTTTGGGATGGGTATTATATTAGATTCTTTCCAGACTTCTGGTACAATACCAGATCGAAGTGATGTGTTAAAGATGGTGGTGATAGGTTCAGGCAGTTGGTATGTGAACTCTTTAACAATGTGACATGGTACATTGTCTGGACCATGGGCCATGTAAGGTTTGATGGCAGGCAGCTTCTTGCAAACTTCGTGGGGCTACACAGATAGGACCCCCGCCTCAGCAGGAAGGAAAGCTGGTGGTATATTACTGTTGAGTGGTGGGGTGTCTGCATAGAACATAGAACCTATTTAAACTATTAACAAGTTCTTGTTGGCACATGTTTTGCTATTGTGTTCCAGTGAAAAAAAAGGAAGGCTTTGCAGGTCTGCCAGACATTTGATTGATAAATGTTCCACCACTTGCAGCAGTCATCTTTTTTTAGGTATTGTACTTTGTTCTTTTAGAAAGACCTTTTCCTCTTCGCTATTTCTTGTTGGACTTTGTATTTCGAGGGATTCCAGACTGGGATGTTGCCATTGTGAAATGCTTTCTGTAGGTCTTTGATCATAAGCTTGAGTTCAGGTGTTATCCATGCAGTTTGATGGTCTTTACATGGAGGATTCAATTAATGGCATCTATCAACTGAGTAGTAAGCGAGGAGGCTAGATTATCAGTGGATGGACTGGGGCCTAGATAGGTGAACCAGTCATGTGTGGTAACCCAGCTTCACAAAGGCATCAGTTCCAGATTGAGGGTAGTGGCACACCAGGCGCTTAGGGGGATTAACCAGTGGGGACTGCCTGTGCACTAGACTGGGTTGCCAAAATACGATGGTATGATCACTCAAACCTAGTGGGGCCTGAATAGTTGGGCTGCTATACAAGTTATGAATGTTTGTTGCTACAAGATCTAAGATAGCAGAGTTTCTAGTAGGTTGTTGAACAACTTGCTTTAAACTGTGATGGGAAACTAGGTCACTACAGAGAGAAGAACCAGACCATGATCAGGATGTTTGTTATGCAGACGATCAGTAGTATTAATTAAATAGTCATTCAGTTTTTTGTGACTTTCGGCAGATTGACCTGGAGGGTGATAAAAAACACAGATAGCTATGCCAGATAAAGGTCTAGGCTGGCATTTGGGGTGCAAAGTGAGCCACAAGCATTCAAATTTCGGGTGTTCTAAGTCCAATCGCTGTCTACAAGGTATTATGTTGTTCAAATAAACTCAAATTCTGCCACCTCAGCCAGCTACTCGATCTTTACCAAAGAGATCAAAAGCACTGATTGATAAAAAGCTGCTATCGATATCACTATGCAGCAACGACTCTGTGATAGTGACTAAGTCAACTAGATTCATTGCTAGTAATGCTGTTAAGGTTACTTCCCACCTTCAGAGGCTGAACACCGTTTTTTTTGTTCTTTAACTACATTGAAGTCAGACATTTTACATAACATCTGCAAAAAGAAAAATCTCAAAAAGCGTCTCACTTATTTAGAAAAACGTATTTTCAAATAAAAGTTAATCAATCAGGAAGGTGTCATATTCTCGTAACTGAGCGAGTCCCTTGGGAGTAACTTTCGCGGCAATTTCAAGTTATTTGCGTATTTTGATTACATCGCGTAGTTACAAAATTCTCACATAGAAGCGCAGTTCACGTTGCGTTCATGGAAAAATCAAAAGCAGAAAAAAGTCCATGGGCTAAGATAAACAAAAAAAGGGGCCCGAAGAAGAAAGTAAGAGCACCATTCCTCCAAGAAAAGAAAAATATCCTCGCTGAAAGCAACAAAGGTTCTTTGTTTGACCAAGAGCCTCTGACAAGCTCAGCATCCGCTGAAGATCCACAACGTTCGAAAATCATTGGAGCAAGCAGCTTAAAAATCAAAGTCAGTGCAGATCGCAAACAAGATTGTTCGTCAGAATCTAACAGAACCAATGCAGAAAAAGAAGAAAGCGAAAGTAGCGGCTCCAAAAACTGGAGCATTGTTGATAGAGATGAGCTCAATAGACAGCTTGCTGGTTGAGTCACTCGCAGCTTTTGTCAAAGCGAAGGGGTAAAGTTTGAAGAAGTTGCAAGAACTGGACTGGGAGTGGAATGGATTTGCCGTTGTAGTGCTCCTCACATGAGCTGGTGTCACCATTCCACACAACGCCTAAGACCAACAGGTTTTACGATGTAAACAGGGAACTGGTTCTTGGACTACGACTAACCGGTTGTGGCCATTCAGCTGCTTAAAGATTCCTAAGTGTTCTGAACCTACCTCTGCCAGTGAATAAAGATTGGTGGTCTAACCACACCAGGGCCTTGGAGCAGATTGCGAATGAACTCCTTGACGAGGAACTGAAAAACGCTGCCAATGAGGTAAAAAGATTCTTGCAGGGCGAGAGAGAAGACACAAACATCACTGACATGAATGAAGATCAGATGGCTGACATAGTTGTTGTAGATGGATCTTGGAACCAGCAAGGATGGTCTGCTCGCGATGGTGTTGTTGCAGTCATTTCAATTAACACAGGAAAAGTTTTAGATGCTATTTTCTTGTCGAACTCCTGTGCGAGTTGCGAACAAAAGTAATGGGAAGGCACCATTTCCAGAATGGATTACTTGGGTTGGGTTATCCGCCACGAAGGATATTGTTTCCATAATCACAAAGGGAGTTCGCAGGTAATTGACTCCTCTATTGTTATTTATAGTGAAACTTGTCATTTACATCTTTTTCTTCAGTAGTAGACTTTTTGATACAGAAGCACACAGTATTCTGTGATCCTATTAATTGTAGCCAAAATGCAGTGGCTGTGGAACCCATAAATTTTTTAACGGTCTGGAGACATTTACAGTGCCTGTTTTGGAAAACTTTAAAATGCGAGATAACATCTGTTCACCTTACATCTCTTACATGTACATTCCACTCTTTCATGATAGTCAACTCAACAGTTTATAGTAGGTTAAAATTATAGAAACCTTAACTGATAACATTTTCCCTGAATTATTTTCCTAAAGGGACTATCATACAATGGGCATTTAAATATGTTACTTTTGGATACTAATGTTGCAATGCTTTTCTTATAGTCAATGGAAGCACGAGGATCATGTCTCTTGTTTGGAAGGTCACTTGACTAACACAACTTGAGGTACATCCCTTTTGTGGGTGATAGGGACAGTAAAAGTTACTCAGAAGTATGTAAAATGGCCCATTATGGTCCAGCAGTTTTCATTCCCAAAGAAGACTGTATCACACATGTCACTGAACAAATGGGGACAGCATTGAGAAAGCTTATATTGACACGCAAGGGTGAGCAAATATTTGATTCTTTCATGTCAATTTTTCACCAATCAAAAATCCACTTCAGGAATCTGTGGTTAGGTTGATGCAGCCAATATGTGACCTCTCACGCGAAAACGTTCCTTACGGTTTGCCGTTTTGAAACGGATAGCCGTTCGTAAGCCGTTCATCAGCCGTTCGAACGGGATGGGATGCCGTTCGAACGGCTTGAGCTATCCGTTCAAAAAAAATTGGGAGCCGTTCGAACGGCTGGAGCTATCCGTTCCAAATAGATTGGGAGCCGTTCGAACGGCTTGAGCCATCCGTTCAAAAAAAATTGGGAGCCGTTCGAACAGCTGGAGCTATCCGTTCCAAAAAAATCGGGAGCCGTTCGAATGGCTTGAGCTATCCGTTCAAAAAAAATTGGGAGCCATTCGAACGGCTGGAGCTATACGTTTCAAAAAAGTTGTGAGCTGTTCGAACTGGATGTTCGTGGCGAACGGCTGGCGATATGTTTTGAAACCGTAGCTTACAATTCCTTTGGAAGGGATGTTTCGAGCCGTGATCCTGTCAAAGTTAATAGTCTTCGCACTGCGATCAGTCAAGAGTACATCGGACAGACTAAAGTTAGTTTGGTAAACACTTGAAGGTTCCTAATATAGCGTGTTTCCCCTCTGCAAGGAATTAAACTCTGCTTTGTTTAGAGCATGCTTGCCAAACCAACAGTACAGCGTCGGCTGTGTTCGGAAACGAGATGTTTACAAAGTCAATTAATGGCGTTACACTACGAATTCTGGAAATGGTTGCATGACAATTATTTTAAAAGAGAACGCAGACTATTACCGGCTTTTGTTATGGGCGTCTCCCGCGAAAACGAATTTGCTTTACTCTCAAAAGACTTATTATTTTCAAAACAGGATTAGGTTTATTCTAGGTTTTCTATCAGTTTTCAGATCTAAGCGGCGCGTGTCGCATTTATCTTAATTACTGTCATTTCGTTCGAATGTTTTTGATCGGCCGTTCAACCGTTTACTTTGACCTTATCCGTTGAAAACTTCAGCCGTTCAGCCGGTCGAAATTTTCCTTCAGCAGTTCAGCCGTTCGACTTCAACCGTTCGAAACTTTTCTGAAGCCGTTCAGCCGTTCGACTTCAACCGTTCGAAATTTTCCTTTAGCCGTTCAACCGTTCGACTTCAACCGTTCGAAATTTTCCTTTAGCCGTTCAGCCGTTCGACTTCAACCGTTCGAAATTTTCCTTTAGCCGTTCAGCCGTTCGACTTCAACCGTTTGAAATTTTTCTGAAGCCGTTCAGCCGTTCATAGCATCCGTTTTAAACGGTTTCTCTATCCGTTTGTCATCCGTTCACATACAGTGCGTTCGACCGTTTGAACGGATACCGTAAGGAACGTTTTCGCGTGAGAGGTCACATATTTGATAACCTTGGCTCTGAATAATTTCTTGTTGGGTGTGAGAGGTGCCTTGATCAAAATCAAAATGAATGCTTACACCATGTTATCTGGGGTATGGCCCCAAAAGAACAATACACCTCCCAACAAGAGACAAGTCTAGCAGTGGCACTTGGTTTGCTAGTTTTTAATAATGATATAAAGGACACTGTTTCTAAGTTATTGTCAGCTATGGATCTACCTGTATGTTTCGTTGAAATTGTAACTACGTCACAGTCAATTAATGAACTTAATTACTTTCCTAATTGTGATACACCTCAAGCAAGACAACCATTTGGTAACTATTCTGTTTTGTTATATTTATATTTTACTGTAATTACTTTCCTGATACGCTTACTATGTGTAACTTATAGATTTTGAACAACGCTAACGAAGAATAAACAGCAGTTTGAAACTCATGGTTTTGGATGCGTATCACAACAAAACACTGTAAACCCCAGTGTGTTAAGGGAACTGGAGATGATTGATTCAAAGCGAATTAGAGAATCAGATTTTAAGACAGACCCTTGCACCAAAAACCGCAGAAAGAAGCTGAAGAGGGATAAATGTAAAAAGCAAGATGCCTTTCAACATCAATGAGGTGTCGTGTACAGTTCTCAGGGATTCTACACAACTTAATGTTGACTTACATACCGTGTTTTGAGACTGGCTTTTATGCCTTGTTTAGCATAACGTTTCAGTGGCTTTGAATTTGCAGAAATTAGATTCCAATGTAAACACTAGGCTTTATACAATTTTATTTAGGACTTCATTTACCATAGTATAGTGTTCATGACTTATGTCACCGGAAGTGTAATCTAATACATGTGATTGCATTGAATAAAGTATCAGTCTAATCACCACATGCTCCGAGTAAGACGTACAACAATCCTAGTATACAATCCTACATTAGCAATGAGGATTCGAGGATTTTATGGAACCAATTCACGGCATTTCATTTGCCGCTGCACCTTCTCACTACTGGCAAACGTTTTCTGGTTTCAACATGGCAGTATCCCTGCCAACATTCCCACCATTCGATGTCCACAGCGATGCCTCCTCCACCGTTGTCCGATGGAAAAAGTGGCTTCGGCAGTTTGAAAACATGATGATTGGGCTCAACATCAAAGACGATCTGAAGAGGAAACGAGCTCTGGTTCTTCACTATGCAGGTGAGGAGATTAACGACATTTTTTAAACTTTGCCAGACACTGGGGAGGAAAACAATTATCAGGCAGCTATTGATGCTCTAAACACACATTTCGCCCCTACGGCCAATTCGGAATTCTCGATTTACTGTTTTCGTCAAGCCAAACAGCAGCTGAATGAAACCCTCGACACGTTCCATACAAGGCTACAACAGCTGGCGATGCCGTGTAGCTTCACAGACAATGACAAAGAAGTCAAGACCCAAATCATCCAAGCATGCACTTCTCGCAAACTTCGCCTTAGTGCCCTACAACACCCTGAATGGTCGCTCTCGAATCTCCTGAGCTCAGGCAGAGCCATGGAACTGGCCAACAAACACGCCGCAGACATCGAGCAGCCGCTCAAAGCGTTGTCAATGAACCACATACACGCAAAACAGTAAGTCATGAACACTACACATAGCAAGAGTTGTTTCATGAACAAATAAAAGTTTTGGGGTTTCAATCCAAAGTTGAGGGTTGGTTATATACAGGGAAATATCATTATTACTGATGTTTGAGGAACTACTCAAAAAAGATAACACACTAATATATTCCACGAGATTTGGTACTTTTTGTAATGAAATTGTGACACAAGGGACAGGACTTACAAGACCTACAGCTACAAGTAGGTTCTTTTGTAATTAACTGGACAAAATCTGTACAAACAAAAAATATTAACTGGGGAACTGCAATATACAAGGGTTTTTACGTGTCAATCTGCTTTTGGGAGAAAAAGTTATCTAATATTTCCAGTTGCAGCTATTAACAATATCATTACTTCCACCTAGTTCGTTGTGGAAATTGATGGAAGGTCAAGTGCTGAGCAAAACTCCTGAAGTTCAACTTGAAAAGCATCCTGTAGTAGTAATAAAGAAATTTAACTTCATTATTGTGAGATCAACATAATTTAAGCAGAGGATTTTTATTTCTTAAAAAGCTCAAGAAAGTGTGTGTATTGACACAGACAGACAAACCTCTCTGATCTCTCCCTTCACGTCTCCTGGAGTGATGTTTCTTATGTATTTCAAAACAACTTTTGGAAATGAATAATCCACATCTTCTGGCCCAACTTCTTTTTTCTGAAGGAAAAAGTACAAAACAGTCTCTTTTACATTTCTGCATGCTTACTTTTCACAAAATCGGGAACCTGTGTAAAGCTAAAAGCTCCGCAACAATCGGTTCTCACCATTAGTACATGTGCCCATGTGCAGTATTGGATGTATCGCGTTCTGTGCAGCCTTTTTCCTCTCTTAGTACTTTGCTCCATGCTGGTGTCCAGATTTTGAACGAAGAAGTTGCCATCATACCTAAATTTGTCGTTCAAACAGTCAAACAAAAGCATGAGCAATTTGTTTCACAAAAGCACAAGCGATCGCCTCGAATTGTAATTTCGAAATCATAAATAAACCTACCCGAGTGAACTAATTTCAGCAATAGGGGTATTCCTTAAGCTGTCTGTAGATTCTTGGTCTTGGTTTTTGGCATTTTTTCCAGCTTTACTTTTCTTAATGTGGGTTTTTTCTTTGCCTTTGGCATCTTTGCCCATTATATTGTTGTCCTCCTTAAAGTTCCAAAGAGCAAGATATGAAACTGCATTTGCCATATGATACTTTTTGCAGGAACTCTTGATCTATTGTCATTGTTGCCAGGAGGATCTGTTCTCCCATTGGTTTGCGGTTTCAGGAGGCAATATAATCTCCCACTGTGGCACGGGTTGATTACGAAGCTTTATGAGCTGAAATCTCGCAATTGATTTTGAGAGTCAAATAATTCCCTTATGGGAACAAACATTGTCCATTTGGACACAAATAACTCCCTTATGGGAAGTAAACATGTCTTTCGAGACACAAGCAATTCCCTCTTGGGAACTAATAACTTCCTTGTGGAAAGAAAAATCGCCTTTCGAGGCGCAGCATCTGATCATTCACAAGCTAAACAAACGTCTTTGCTTCAGCAATTCGAATTGTTTTGTAAACAGGGGTTCGAGAGAACTGTCTCTGATTCTGACTATGAAAATACAGTTAAGATTATTGGTTGTGATTCACACAATAAGTGAAATTCATCTTTTAGTGAAGTGAGTGTAACTGATGGGCCAGCCAAGGTAAACCTCTTCAGGAAACCTGATTTACGTCGACAATATAGACAATATAGAAATTTTTGACAGCCTTTACAAATGATGGGTCGCAGATACAGAGATAGAGAGCCATCTAGGATTTCACTGACAAAACTTTTGTGTTTAATGAAATGCAGAAAACTAAGGAAAAAGCACGAAGTCCTGTCTTGTCTGTTTTGCACAACATTGCTTCAAATTATAAGCAGTGGAACATCAGGTATATTCAAAGGCTAGACTGTTTTTACAGCAGTTATTTTACCAAGATTAAGAAATCAACAGTGGCTGTATACAATGAGTCAGAAAAAAATATTTTACTATCTGGAGATGTTGAATTAAACCCTGGTCCAGTGACAGATTTTAGCACTTTGTCTCAAGCAACAACAAATGACAGGTCGAATTTCTTGCTCAACTATAGACTTCTTAGGCATGGTTTAAATCAATTGGATGTAGGTGGAGGAGGGGATTGTTTCTTTAAATCAGTATCATATCAGTTATATGGTGATTCACATCACCACTTGGAATTAGATCTGCAGGTATTCAGTACATGAGATAATCCAGAACGATTTATTTAAAGTGTGTTAGATTCATCTTGGTCGCAATATATATCCAACATGTCTCAGCCAGGAACATGGGCAGATCATATTATTATACAAGCAGTAGCAGATTCTATGAATTTACAGATTCATATCATTGAATCTAATCCAAATTTTACAGAAATGACCTTGGTTGAAGCAACAAGTTTGACTCAAAATCCTAGATGTATTTATATAGGGCACATTGATGAGCTGCATTATATATCAACCTTCCCAGCTTTATCTGAATCAAGTACAAATCAGGTTAACAGTCAAAAGACATACCTTAATTCAAGCAATAGTACAAATAAATGCAAAAGAAAGAGCAATGATACTGTGTCAAGGCCAAAAATTCTAGAATGCCAGAAAATATTAACAGAGTTGAAGACCTTGGCAATATTCATGATTCTGGAGATGAAAATATGTTCCATGAACAGGCCTCAACAACTAAAACCAAAAAGCGCAAAACAAGAGAACAAAATGCTAATTATATGAGAGAATACAGAGCTTCAATAGCATCTACTGAAGAAAATGAAAAGCAAAGTGCATACAGAAAACAGTATAGATCATCTAATCCAGAAAACAAAAGAAAGCACCGTGAGTATATGAAGCAGTATAGATCATCTAATCCAGAAAATAAGAGAAAGCATAGTGAGTATATGAAGCAGTACAGAGCATCTGATCCAGAAAATAAGAGAAAGAACAATGAGTACATGAAGCAGTATAGAACAACTACTGCATTGGCTAAACAGAAGGCTAAAAATAACGCTTACATGAAAAGTTACAGAGCTACCTCAACTAAAAATATTCAGTATTTTATCTCACGGTTTCATGGTGGTCTCTCTAGGTCCAGTGTACATATGTACTTGCTGTGATCAGTTATGGTATACACATAGTGTATTAAGTGCAGAAAATCTCAAATGCTCCAATCCTGATATTGTCAAGTATCTTTGCAATAAAGTGAGTGTCCATGACATTGAATGGGTTTGTAGAACATGCTATGATTATCTAGGTAAAAACAGAATACCACCATGTGCTGTTGTAAATGGTATGCAATTTCCAGAAAAGCCAGCATTCTTAGATCTAAATGAGTTAGAGTGGAGGTTGTTAGC
>CALNXJ010000007.1:8172500-8215000 GCA_942486045.1 Pocillopora meandrina | reverse complement strand
TCAATGGTGGGTAATGCAATGTTTAATATCCAAATTTACAACCGCCTCAAGGATATTAGGGGTAGCTCAAAGTGTTATAGAGATGAAAAGGATAGTGCATTACTATTTCGTAACATTGCGTGACTTCCAGTTGAGTTAATAATATCAAATGTAATATAAGATGATTTTGTAACATAATAAAGAAGCACATTGAAAAATCAAGTCTGGGTACATGTGAAATCGAACATCGATCCCGAAATATTTACAGGAAATCGCGAGTTATCGAACATCGGAATTATCGGAAACAACATTTTGGTCCTTCCAGCCGGATCTAAGTTAGTTTATCGGAGTCGGAGTGGATATTAATCGAACAAAATCGGACATTCTTAAATTTGGGGGTGGGGCGCACAGCCATCAAAGCCCACGATGGAAGCCATTAAATCGTTGAAGGAATCGAAAAGAACACTGAAATCGGCGATAACAAAGACACTAAATGACTTGGCGGTACGCTTGGCCGTTAAAGAACCGGATTGCGCTCAAATCTCCGCAAGTTTAGAGCACATCGAAGCGAAGAAAGAAGAAGCGCTGGCGATCATGCGGGATCTGGAGATAGAGTATGAAAAGCTAAAGAAAACTGCAGACGCAAAGAAGACGAGCGATGAAGCAGATGCTTTGGTCGACCGAGTGGATAACGATACCAACACTGCACGTTCCTATTTAGCGGCTCAAGCAAAAATATTCTCGTCTAAACAGAAGGAATCCTCGGAAATTCAGGGCTTATACTATTTTGCGAAACGAAACGAAACGAAACGAAACGAAACGAAATCGGGTCAGATGAAATAAAACAAAAGGAATAATGCAGATATATTTTCAAATAAGGTAAAGATAACTTTCACAAGGATTTTGGAGTAATCGTTCATTAATAAGAAGGATTTTTATTCATTTCGCAAAATAGTAATTTTAGGAGAGTTACTATTTTGCGAAATGGACTATTTTCACTCTGCGGTGACAACGTGACCTCTTTCATGTCGCGAAAATACATTTAAACATTACAAATTAGTATATAACCGAACATTTTGGCCTCCTCTTATTTCTTAAACCGTATTAAAATATATTTCGCAAAATAGTAATTTTAGGAGAGTTACTATTTTGCGAAATGGACCATTTTCACCCCTGCGGTGACAACGTGACCTCTTTCATGTCACCAAAATACATTTAAACATTACAAATTAGTATATCACCGAACATTTTGGCCTCCTCTTATTTCTTAAACCGTATAAAAATGTATTTCGCAAAATAGTAATTTTAGGAGAGTTAATATTTTGCGAAATGGACAATTTTCACCCTCTTGGTAACAACGTGACCTCTTTCATGTCACAAAAATTCATTTAAACATTACAAATTAGTATATCACCGAACATTTTGGCCTCCTGTTATTTCTTAAACCGTATTAAAATGTATTTCGCAAAATAGTAATTTTAGGAGAGTTACTATTTTGCGAAATGGACTATTTTCACCCCTGCGGTGACAACGTGACCTCTTTCATGTCACAAAAATACATTTAAACATTACAAATAAGTATATCACCGAAGATTTTGGCCTCCTGTTATTTCTTAAACCGTATTAAAATGTATTTCGCAAAATAGTAATTTTAGGAGAGTTACTATTTTGCGAAATGGACAATTTTCACCCTCAGGGTGACAACGTGACCTCTTTCACGTCACGAAAATACATCTAAACATTACAAATTAGTATATCACCGAACATTTTGGCCTTCTCTCATTTCTTAAACCGTATTAAAATATATTTCGCAAAATAGTAATTTTAGGAGAGTTACTATTTTGCGAAATGGACTATTTCACCCTCTTGGTGACAACGTGACCTCTTTCATGTCACAAAAATACATTTAAACATTACAAATTAGTATATCACCGAACATCTTGGCATGTTGCACCAACAGGACAGTTTTCCAGTGGCGTCTAAACATGTTTAGACTCTCCGTCTCGTATAGAGAACAGAAGCATATCCATGCCGAAATAGTCGTCCAGCAGTTTTATAATCGCAAGTAATACAGTTCCTTTGCTTCAAAATTTTTAATAAAAATAATATACATGGAAAAGTTACGCGTACGCGCGCTTCTGATTACACCCCCGTCGCACACCTCTTCCTTACGAGCAAGAGATCGTGTTTCGCATTTGCGCAAGTTCCACGTGCTGCAAGAAGTTTGCTTTGTGCTCGCTTTGTGCTGCTGTTAAATCAGGCAAGATTATGGCTTTTAAATTTCCTGTTCTTAAGCCCAAGACCATCGACTGTTCAGGTCTTCCAGTTCATGATTTCAAGTGTTTGACAAACAAGGAAATCATTGGTAAGGGCTCCGATTAAACGCTTATGGTGCTGTGTTCACTGCTAACTGGCAGACTGTTCCTGATCTGACTACAAGGCTGGGAAGTCAGCGCCCCTGATTTCGTGAAAGCCGCCCACTAAGATACAAACTAATTCCATCCTGAAAAAGCTGGTCGTTAAGAAATTGCTGATTGGCGAGGACATATTGGATAAACCCTTGAAAACGTTTTTGATAAAGGAAGCAAGAAAAACACCTCATTCAAACGAGTTGAAACATCCAAACATTGCTGACTGGTATTCGGTCAACAAGATTTGGCTTAAGTGTGCTCAATTTGACCCTGATAAACGGCCAAAGGTTGAAGAAGTGGTTTCCATGATCAATGAGGATCTACCATGTCTACTCTTAATATCCCTTGAAGGTTAGTCATTTGGATATTAATCGAACAAAAATCGGACATTCTTAAATTTGGGGGTGGGGCGCAAAACAGCCATCAAAGCCCACGATGGAAGCCATTAAATCGTTGAAGGAATCGAAAAGAACACTGAAATCTTGGAACACATCAGAGTACAGATAGCGCCCACGACATTGTTCTACTTCACGAGGAGCGCTATCGCTACCCTAAAAAGACGATAACGGCAATGTTGAAATGGTCGTAACGCATAAAAAAGGCAAAGAGGGTTTATTGCATTGATAAGAGCTGTATCCTTCCAAGGCACCCGTATTTCTGGAGAGGCTTGATAACTGTCACCAACAGTGTAAAGCAGCGTTTGAAAGACGGTCACAAGGATTTGCTTCTTGCAATGTTGAAGTTTGAAATAGGCGAAAATTACACAAAGACCTAATTCAAAAAAAATTAATAGTATTTCAATTCTTGTTTCTACATTAGTCTATTCAGTCGTTACAGTAGAACTCAGCCAGCTCAAATTTCCTAAGGAGACAAAAAAAATTGTTCGAAGTTAGCTGATAGTAAATGACTGAAAAATTGGGCCAAGGGAAATTGGATCTCATTCGAGTTACCGGGGGTTCGAGTTTAGGGGGTTCTACTGTATTTCAATCGCATTTAAAACTTTCTCAGGTTTTGGGTTTCCAGTAAATTTGCAATTTTTAAAGCATATGTAAATCTTTTAAGTAATCAAATATGTACTGTTGACAATAGAATGGCAATATTTTTCATCATGGCGTAAAAATAATTCATTTCGTAGAGCAGCAATTCTTCCAAAATTACTACTTAAAGAAATATATTTTTATACAGTTTAGGAAATAAAGAGGTGACCAAGATCGGGAGTGCACCATAACGTAATGTTTAAAAAGTAAATTTTTGACCCAAAAAGAAAGACATTTTTGTCATTGAAGGATAAAAATATTTCGTTTCGCAAAATGGTATGCCTGCCAAAACTACTATTTTGCAAAATGTATTTAAATACGGTTTATGAAATAAGAAGAGGACAAAATCTTACTGCATCAACCAAATACATATTGTGTGACGACGAGAATGGCAACATCGTTTGCATACGCACGAGAGTAAAATAATCCATTTACCGCAAAATAAACATTTTTCGGAATTACTACATTCAATTAGTTTAGAAATTACTACATTAAAGAGGAGGTGACCGAGATCTTTGAGAATATACTATAATGTAATGTTTAAATGTATTTTCGTGACGTGAAAGAGGTCACGTTGTCACCGCAGGGGGGAAAATAGTCCATTTCATTTAAAAAATAGTAACTCTCCTAAAATTACTATTTTTGCGATACATTTTAATACGGTTTAAGAAATAACAGGAGGCCAAAATGTACGGTGATATACTAATTTGTAATGTTTAAATGAATTTTTATGACATGAAAGAGGTCACGTTGTTACCGCAGGGTGAAGTTATCCATTTCGCAAAATAGTAACTCTCCTAAAATTACTATTTTGCGAAATACATTTTTAATACGGTTTAAGAAATAAGAGGAGGCCATACCAATATTTTCGGGAAACAAAATGGAATTTCAACAGTGGTTCGCCGCCTTTTCCACTTGCGTCGACAAAACGTCACTTGCACCACAGTTCAAGATGCTGAGGTTAGAAGGTTGTTTACGTGGAGAAGCCGCTGAGACGATTAAAGACCTGGGTTATTCGCAAACTGCTTACAACGCCGCATTGTCAAGATTGCAGCGAAAATACGGCGGGGATCGGCGTAAAGTTCAAGCGCAAATCGAAGAATTAAGAAAGATGAGGCCAGTTAACGAAGGTGATCCAAAGTCGATGGATAAATTTGCTGATGCCCTTGAAAGAACCATCGTTGTTTTGAAAGATAACAGTCTTCACGCGGACTTAGGGGGCGGAACCCTATATGGAATCGTGGTCGAAAAACTGCCCGAGAATTTGCTTGAAGAGTATTATCATTGGGTCAAGGAACAAGGAAAGAACGAAACAATGGTAACTCTAAACGAATGGGTGGCCGTGGAAGCGGATTTGCAAACTCAAGCGTCGGAGGTGAAACATGGCTTTACTCGGAAATATGAAGACAGCAAGTGGTCGCGGTGAGACGGGAGAAACAACAAATCATACAGTGCGAGTCTACAAGATGGCAAGAAGATCAGTAACAAAATCGAGAGAAAAGGAAAATTGTGCAGAGCTTGTGGAGAAACGCACCATCTCGAGAAATGCAAAGTGTTTACTGGATGGTCTTTTGAAAAGAAATGGGAGGCAGCGAAACGATTTGGAGTGTGCTTTCGTTGTCTGGATTACGATCATTTAGGACACCAGTGTCCAAAAAGTAAAGCCTGCGATGTCGCTGGATGCAAGAAAACACATCACCCTCTGTTGCACGAATCACAACCCCGACAAGAAACAAAGGTACCCAGCACGGAGGGGGATACACAAACAACGACTCTAAACACCATCGAAAGACACGAAGAGAGGATTATTGCACTTCGTACAGTCCCTGCGATTCTCAAACACGGAGAGAGGCGATTATTAGTGAACTGTTTTCTTGACGAGGGCAGCGACACCACCTACGTAAATGAAGATGTGATCGAGACGTTAGGAATTAGTTCAGAGAAAGAAGAAATCACCATCAATGTAGCAAACGATCAGAAGGTACGACTTATGGCTGCTACTCTTGAAATTGGCCTAGAAAGCGTTGATGGAAAAGTCAATACAACGATCGTGGTGAAAACTAGTGACAAGATTTGTGGAGGAATGAAACCTACCGACTGGGTAACAATGAAGCAACAGTGGAAGCATTGTGAAAACAAGGTTTTGCCTTCACAAATGAACGGACGGACGGGGACAACTCTTAAAAACTCTTTCTGGGTAAAGGCTTTCCTTGGGGGCACCCGCTGGCTGCGGGAAGGTAACCGGAATCTATTACGGTTGCTGACTATCCTTGAGAGAATGACTAACGACAACAGGGTTGGCTCCAACGTAGATTTATTCTGCAAGCTCTACTACAACTTTGACCAGAACGGACCTGACCAGGGCTGGTTCAACCCTGCTCTTCTCCCTTCTCTCTTCCTACTTTTTCCTAACTTTCTCACCGCTAAGCTTTACAGAACAGTCCTATTTAAACCTAACGTACATGGATAACGTAATGTCATGAATAATCTAAAGGATCATGTAATCTACTAAACTATTGGCTAAGTAGGAATTTCGCCTTTTACAACATTAATTACTTCAAAGAGTTCCGGTGGATAACAGTTACACAAAAGACATGACAGGTGGCTGTTACAGTTCAACACTAACAACAACTGTTTACGAGTGACTGAAGGAGAACTGGTAGCGTTTACGCTTTGCTGAACTAAGTTTTCTACGTGGAATATTGTATTTTTTTAGCGTAAGCATGAAGGAACTCAATCACTAAAAATCACTAAAAATCCTATCGTTACAGCATTTAAAGGACATTCCTTTCCCACACCTCGCAGAGAAAGGAGTTATCGATGTTTTGCTCGGATCGGATTACTATCACCTGATGTTTCCCATGCAGGAAATTCGAGGTCAGGAAGACGAACCAGCCGCTAGACTTTGTCCTTTGGGCTGGACCGCTATCGGAAGAATCGGAAAATTGACACAACCGAGAGGAACAGCATGTGTCAACACTGGCTACTTACATACGTTCCGTACGTGTGCACAGCAATTAACCCCAGACATCGTTACTGCATCGGATGAAGATTTGAACGTCACACTCAAGCGTTTCTGGGACCTCGAAACACTCGGCACCGTCCCACAGAGTCAAGAAGAAAATGAGTTGACACCCCTGGAGAAGATAGCCCAGAAAAAGGTTGAACAGTCGCTGTCATACAACGGTGATCGGTACGAAGTTTCAGTACCGTGGAAACAAGATCGACCTAACCTGCCAAACAATCGACAGATGGCCGAGAGAAGATTACAGCTTGTTGAAAAGAAACTTCAGAAGGACATGCAACTGGCCAACGCCTACCAGGGTGTAATCGATGACTACCTGAAGAAAGAATACATCAGAGTTGTACCCACATCGGAACCAAGACCAGAAAGCGAGTGGTTTTTACCGCATTTTCCAGTGGTACGCCCAGATCGAGAAACCACCAAGGTTCGCATCGTGGTCGATGCGTCGGCACAGCTGAATGAGAAGAGCCCGAATACAGAAACGTTGCCAGGTCCAAAGTTACAGAGCAACATATTCGACATCCTGGTACGATTTAGAAAAGAGCTGGAAGTGTTGGTTAGTGATGTCAGTCAGATGTACCATCAGCTGGTTCTTAGACCCGAAGACAGGCCTTTCCATCGGTTCCTGTGGCGAAATCTTGACATACAGAGCCCACCGCAGGTTTACGAGTTCTCCAGATTCGTTTTCGGAGGCTGCTACTGCCCGTTTTGTGCTCAATTCACATGGCAACGCCACGCTGAAATCCACAAGACACAGTACCCTTTGGCCACAGACGCTGTTAGGAACCACTGCTACATGGACGACCTGATGCCTTCGGTGGCAACAATCGAAATCGCAAAAGAAACAAGAAAACAACTGACTGAACTGGGAAACTTGGCTGGGTTTCACCTGAGAAAATGGATGTCCAATCAAGCAGAAGTTTTAAAGGACATACCAGCCGAAGACCGAGCACAAACCATCGACTTAAAAGAAAACAAGCTATCGACAACCAAGACCTTGGGGGTGCTGGGGACCGCAGACCTAGACACATTCTCTTTTAAATATTCATTGACCCCAGAAACAGAGCTCACCAAGCGAAAAGTACTAAAGAAGACAGCAACCATCTTTGACCCGCTTGGTTTCCTAGCGCCGTACGTTGTTAGAGCCAAGATCCTCATTCAGCAGGCCTGGGTAGAAACGACCTGTTGGGATGTCCCCCTCCCAGGCCATCATCAGAAGCAATGGAAGTCCTGGTTCGAAGAATCCATCGGTCTACAAGGAATCCGCATTCCAAGATGTTTAAAGGATCGTCATTCTACAGCAGTCAAAGCTTCTCTTCACACGTTCTCCGATGCTTCCGAAGCAGCATATGCCGCAGCGGTTTACATTCGACACGAGTATGAAGACAAATCTATCACGGCACGTTTAGTTGGTTCGAAGACCCGGCTTTCTCCATTAAAGGCAATGAGCATCCCACGACTCGAGCTCATGGGGGCAGTAATTGGACTACGGTTGACGAAACAGATTAGTACTGTTCTGGAGATCCCTTTGTCACCAGCAACGTTCTGGGTTGATAGCATGAACGTTGTCTATTGGATACACGGACAGAGTCGTAACTACAAACCATTCGTTTCCCATCGCGTAGGGGAAATCCACGAACAGTCGGACCCCAACCAATGGCGTTATGTTCCCACAAAACAGAATCCAGCGGACTTCGGAACCAGAAGACTAACAGTTTCAGAATTAGCAGACAGCGAGATGTGGTGGAAAGGTCCGACCTTCTTGGCGTTTCCAGAAAGTGACTGGCCTAAACCAAAAGCAGCAAATCCAAAAGAGGAAGCCTTGACAGAAGTGAGAGCTGAGCGAAGACCAGATCTAAAGAACCAGCTTTCCAGACAAGAGGAAGAGAACGACAATCAAAATTCAGAACAGGAACATTCAACCTTCGTTATTCTCGAAAAGGAAACTTGGCGTTTAAACCCAGCAAGATTCTCCAAATGGTACCGAGCTTCTTCTCAGGGACAGTTAGAAATCGGATACCCACTGGTTCGGGTGAGGAGTTGGGTCATGCGATTTATCAAGAACTGTAGAGTCCCTGAAGAGCAACGCATCAAGGGAGAATTGACGACAAAGGAACTCTCGGACACCGAACTTGACATCATCAAGGAAGTACAGAAAGAGGTTTTCAACGAAGAAATTATTGCACTAACGGCAAGAAAGGAGTTGAGCAAAAGAAGTCATCTGCTCCCCCTTACACCGATGTTGGCTGGAGGCTTATTACGATCAAATACAAGACTTCGGCGATCAGATGACCTGGCGGCTGACACCAAGTTCCCGATTATTCTGCCAAAGAAACATCACGTGACACAGCTGATTGTGAAGTATCATCATGAGATGGAAAGTCACGAGATGGGTGTCAACTATACACTCAATCACCTGTGATCAAGATACTATGTGATTCACAGTCGACAAGAAGTAAAGGCATGCATTCATAACTGCTTTGAATGTAAGAGGCGTTTTCGACTCCACCCTGCCAAGCAACAAATGGCCCCGTTGCCGCAGTTTCGCTTACTGATGACTAACAGACCGTTTACCAATTGTGCAACAGATTATGGTGGCCCTTACTTGACCATGCAAGGACGTGGAAGAGCTTGAACCAAACGATACCTGTGCCTTTTCGTTTGTTTACAAACCTGCTGCTGCCACCTGGAAATGGCCACATCCCTAGACACAGGTAGTTTCATGAACGCGTTCACCAGGATGACTGCTAGAAGAGGATGGCCCAAGATAATGGTTAGCGACAACGGATCAAACTTCGTCGCTGCAGACAGAGAAATTCGAGAATTAGTCGCAGAATTAGATCAAGAACAAATCCGACGTACAACACCAAACAAAGGCGTGGAGCGGTATTGGAACCCACCAGCAGCACCGCACTTCGGTGGTGTATTCGAAGCCTTGATTAAAGCGGCAAAGCGAGCTATTTCAGCCATTTTACAAGCCGCAGACGTCACAGATGAAGAGCTGCAAACCTGTTTTACAGGAGTCGAGAGTTTGCTTAACTTGAGACCACTAACGACCATCAGTGATGACCCAAACGACGAACCAGTACTGACGCCAAACCACTTTATCATTGGTCAGATGGGCGGAGACATAGTTCCAGATAGTGTTGACACGACCGAGTTCAACCCTCGTCAACGATGGAGGCGAATTCAAGAGCTCATTCGTCGCGTATGGCAACGTTGGTTGAAAGAATATCTGCCATACATTGGTTCTTGACACAAGTGGTTCTCTAAGGAAAAGAACCTGAAAGAAGACGACGTAGTGATTGTGATCGACCCCGATGCAAGACGACGAGACTGGAAAGTAGGCAGAATTCTTCGCACCAACCCTGGAGCGGACGGTCTCGTGCGAGTAGTAGATGTTAAAGTTGGAGATAAGATTTTGAAGAGACCTATTACCAAACTTTCACCGCCAGAAATGCAAGAGTGACACTGATAGAGACAATGACAATCTAGTTTATATTTCGGTTTGAATTTTGACTCAGTATTTCGTGTTCAATTGTTATATTTTTCGTTTCGTTATAGTAAGAATTTCAACATTAAGGCAATGATTATAATTCTGGAGGGGGAAATGCTATAGAGACGAAAAGGATAGTGCGTTACTATTTCGTAACATTGCGTGACCTCCGGTTGAGTTAATAATATCAAATGTAATATAAGATGATTTTGTAACATAATAAAGAAGCACATTGAAAAATCAAGTCTGGGTACATGTGAAATCGAACATCGATCCCGAAATGTTTACAGGAAATCGCGAGTTATCGAACATCGGAATTATCGGAAACAACACAAAGCCCTTTGGAGGTATTAGTATTATAGCCGTTGGCGACTTGTTTCAACAACCACCAGTCATGGATAGTTACATATTCAAAGATATGAATCACTCAGAATATGCCATTCTTGCACCCAATCTTTGGAATGAACTTTTTAAAATGTTTGAACTCAATGAAATAATGAGACAACGAGAAAGCAAAGAGTTTGCTGAGATGTTGAACAGACTTAGAGAGGGAAAGCATACAGAACAAGATATTGTTAACTTAAAACAAAGAATAATAGAAGCCAACAATAGTAACTATCCACTTGATGCACCACATCTTTTTACAGAGAATGAAAAAGTAAATAAGTTTAATAATAGAGCACACCGTAGCATATCTGGTACTAAGTATACAATTAAAGCACATGACAGTGTCATAGGAGCTACATCTACTGAACTAAGAGATAAAATAATGAAGCAAATACCTAACCTGGAACCAAAAAACACTAAACAGCTGCATTACAATCTAAATCTTGCAGTTGAAGAAAGAACAGAAATATCACTGAATACAAGAATTGATGATGGCATAACAAATGGTGCTAGTAATGTAATTAAACTGATTCAACTTCATGCACCAGACAGACCATCTGGTGTCATATGGGTCCAATTTGACCATGCTGATGTAGGTAGAAAAACCAGACATGATAACAGACAATTGTATACCCAAGGCATCAAGCCTACTTGGACATCTAACAAACCTGTTACCGCAGTGTTTGCATTTGGTAAAAATCGAACTGTTCAAGTTGTAAGAAAACAGTTTCCACTTAGACCTGCTGCTGCCAAAACAATTCATAGATCACAAGGTGACACAGAAACCAGAGTTGTAGTTAACTTTGGAACTAGACGAAGAACAATTCCTCATATGCATTATGTTGGGCTCAGCAGAGTAACAACTATAGAGGGACTGTACATCACTGAGCTCAGTGAAGACAAAATAACTGTTAGCTCAGAAGTTGAGAAACATATGAAGTATCTTAGAACAGAGGGCAAACTTGAACTATGCATTTCACCTGTCTACAATGCTGATGAGAGAGCTATAAAAGTGTGTTTCTTGAATGCACGTTCTTTGCATAAACATATTGATGATGTGCGTGCAGACTTAAACTACCTAAAAACAGACATCAATATTTTTTCTGAAACACGTTTCAGTAATGCTGATAGCAATACCATGTATCAAATTGGACAGTATAGTTTATTTAGAAATTATGATATTCGTAATGATAATGGTCGTCCATATGGCGGGACAGTAGTGTATAGTCGCATTGATTATTACCCTGGCTATCGATTCTGCTGTAATAGAAGTGGAATAGAAATAATTGCAATCAGATTAATGGTTATTCCTCATATAACAATTATAGGAGTATACCGCTCTCCTAGAGTGCCAGTTAGTCAATTCTGCACTGCTCTAAGGCAAACACTCATGCTATCTTCAACCAAGTTTAATGTGTTTATTGGAGACTTCAATATCAATTGGCTCAATGAATATCAATGAAGACCACTTTATGATCTCTTTGTCAAGGATAACAACTATAGACAGCTAGTGTCCTGTTATACAACAGATAATAAGACTTGTATTGATCATGTATATACAAATTTGCCTGAAACACATGTGAATGTCAATATATTAGAAACATATTTCTCTGATCATAAAGGAATTTGTGCATTAATTAGCTGCTTCAGCTAAATAATAACGTTGGCTCCTTAAGTTCCCATAGTGGCCAACATAGCATTCAAAACAATCAAACTAACTTTAAGCAACTAAAAGCACATAATTATATTGTTAATTGTTTTAACTTAACAGATCAATAGAGATACTGCCAACATGTCTCAGTCATCGGACTCATCACCAAAGTAAGTATACCTTTAACAGTGTTTTTTTTTTTTTCATGTGTAAGATGTTTATATGGAGTCCTGTTTTTCAATCATTATAAGATAATTTACCTGTGCCTATTCTTCTTTTTTCCAGAAAAAATAATCAAGAGTCCAAATTTACATGTAAGTAACCACAGTATTTCATTTAATACTTTTTTGCCTAACAAACAACTACATACCGGTTACTCTGGACCACAGTAACACTTTTATGTAATACTTACAGTATTTAGTACTTATTCAAATTTAAATGAATTCTAAATGAGTACCGGTAACTTCAAAAGTCCATGTCAGTCTTACACTTAGTTTGATACTTAGTGAAGACCACTATACAATAGCAGTTCCAGTAATGAAGGTTTTGCCAATTATTTCACTAAGTAAATTGCATTCTAGTCTCACATATGCATGGCTTAAGTAAAATCAAGACTGCATCCAATGGTACAACAAATTACTTTGACCTCAAGCTCCAGACGCCTGACAATAAAACTGTTCGCCTTGTTTGTTTTTCACCACCAAAACGGAGCATTCTTCTAACTGCATATGAAAAAAGATCACCAGTTAAAATAGAAGCCAACTTGAACCCTAAAAAAACGACTTAACAGCGACTTAGAAGAGTACACAGTTCCTAAGAGTGCTAAAATAATGCCAACTGAGCTAGAGTTCAACTTCAATGAGAATCTTGACAATCATTTACATGCAGTCAGTCAAGCACTTCAAGCCAACATCTATACCACTGTAGACCTTAAGGTCAAAGTCATTATCAAAGAAGAGAATAAGAATCCCATTGTTCAAGACACAAAAACCAGATACAAGTGTGACACACTAGTGGCTGATGAAACTGGATGTGCTAAGTTGGTGTTATGGGAGAACACAATAAATCAAGTGGCAAGAGGAAAGTCCTACCATTTCAAAAATGTAACTGTGCGCATTTTCGATGATGAGAAATATCTGAACACCAATGAATCCACAACAGTTGAAGAAATAGATGATATTCAGAATATCAACGTTGACGCACCAGAAATCAAGAATAATCTCCTCAAAGTGAAATTGGTAAGAGTAAACATAAAGAAGTCACCATCTTGCTTGGCCTGCAACCACACATTTCCAACTAAAGAGCAACAAGCACCAGATGAAGAAGAAATAACCTGTACCAATTGTAACATCGCAACACTAACATCTTTCTGTAACACAAAGATGGTGGCACAAATAATTGTTAAAACTACTACTCAAGAATCAGATACCTATACATGTTTCAATGATGGCATCGAGAGTTTTCTCAAGAATGTAAAATCTCCTAAATCTCTGACACAAATAGAACCAGCAGAACTTAAATTCCTCCTCTTGAAATCTGGTCAACACACCATAATAGTTGACAAAAAGGCAAAAATCATAGCCCAATTTCTACCTGCCCCTAATCACCAGTCAACTGTAACACCCTGAGGGGCAGGAGGAGGCTTTTTGGTCATATATTGAAAGAGAAAATGTTACTTGTGCGGTAAGAACTGAGAGTTCACAAATATTCTGATATTAATAATGTTTAATTGATTATTTTCTGTGAAACTCACGACTATTGTTTTTCACATTGAGTTCAGCAAAAAAAGGCAACACTTGTCAATTTGTTACAAGAATGTGAAACTGTGCACATTCAGAGGTGTGGCAAATAGTGGTATCTACTAAAACTAGAACACCGGAACATCCACTAACAATGTTAGTGAACAGTTAGAATCAGGGTTGGAATTGACGGTTAGTGGTGAGCGATTAGCAGCTTGGGTTTGCATTTACTGTTTTTGGTGGTTAGGATTTTTTAAAGGGTGTTCCAGCCGCTTCTAAGTTGTTCCGCTACAACAGTGTTCCTGGTTTTAGTACACGCCAAAAGTAGTGTAGTTGTGTTTGTAGTTAATAATTTCAAAAATGCATTCATTGCATCTACAAGCAGAACATCTATCTGATTTCAAACCATGAATTATGTAAATCGCCAGACGATGCACAAGATTGTGTTTTCTTATGTTGCAGTTTAAAAAAATAAATGCATTTTTTTTTGTTAAAAGGCATTTACATTGCTTAAATTGCCAGTGAATGCACAACTTCAGTTCTGTTTAGTTATCTTGGGGTTAAAAAAAAACTGGATGCAGTTTTTCATAACCTAATTTATACTGGACTCATGTGAACAGTTAACAAATGTTCATGTTGATTTTGTTAAAAAGCATTTACTTTCCTTAGAGTACATTACAGGTCGAAAGCAGCCAAAGTCGAATTGTGAGCCAAAGATAATTACTTAAATCCACACAATTAAAGCGTTACATTAGCCTCACTTTATATTGTAGTTAAAACAAAACAACCTCTTTGTATCTACAAATATGCAAAGATGACTTGAATAAACTGTTACTGTTATTTCTTTACAACTAAATAGTGTTACAGCCTTCCAAGCTTCAACCTTAGTTCATTATCTTTGTTCACTGAAGTGTGATCCAGGAAAGGTCTTTAGCACTTCATCATTCTTTGATATAAAGTCTTCAAATGCCAACAAGACATTGCCCCAAATTTTGCTGAACACGAATAATATAAATAATATTTATCAAATTTTCAACCCAAGCAACAACCTTAGGCCACAACACTTTACCTTCACTGTCAGAAAAACTTTTCTCTCTATCATTCTTTTTTATTTGTTTTTTCTTTAACGAAAATCCACATTCATTTTCCCATCTTTGTCCTTGTGCTCACATCCAACCCTTTTCCATTTGATTATTTGACAAACACCTGACCTGTGTTGACTTCAACTTCATGCAGCAATTCCCATACTAAAATCTTAACTTACTATAGCTGAAACCATGTGCACTCCCGCGAGTGCTATTTTTTTTGTTTCCTGAGCTGTGCTACTGCAATGAAGATAGGTATTGTTTTCTATACCAGAGCTGTAAATTCGCACTTAAGTTTCCTACTTTAATGGCCTAGAGTTTATTGCATCCGTCTTTTTAATTTTGAGATTCTTCCCGTCGTAGAAACAGATGGAATATTTAAGTAGTTTTCGTTTAACTTCAGAGAGACTTTTTTCCGCTCCTTTGTGTCCTTATTCAAATATTGCGATTTGTGTAACAAAAGCACTTCACACCAGTTAGTTCTTAAGCAAGTACCTTGTACAGCTTTGATGATTACAAACTAGAGTATGCTAGAGGTCATGTCGCTTGTTGGCCTGACCTAGAATAAAAGTACTGTGGAACCAAAGATTGTCTTATCCTTGACATCCGTATAAGCTCGCTTGAAGTAGATCTCCATGTACCAGGAAATCATGACGAGTTTCCATTCTCGCTGCCAAGTCGTCTCAACAGAGTTATTTCCCCCAGTTGTTATTGTGCCGTCCGCGAAGATTCAGTTTTCCAGTTTTGGGGCGAAATCTTATCGTCACAATGTTTTCGAAAAAGTCAAAAGCAAAAAGGAAAACTGGTTGTCAACCTAAGTGGAATGATGATGACGTGGATGACATGGCTGATTTACTTGTGAACAATGACTATTATAAAAGAAAACTGATATTCACAAACACCAAAAATCAAAGTAATAGTGAAATTTATGAGAATAAAAAAAGAATTGCAAGAAAGAGCAGCAAAGAGGAATTTACAATTGGTGTTGAGCATTGACCAGATAAGAACTAAATTCAAAAAATGTGTAAGAGACTGGAAAAATGCAGCAATGACAATCAAAACAGAAACAGAGATCAAGAGATTCCAAGATAACTAGGGATATGGGAAATGGTTCCTGATCCTATTTGCTGTTGTAAAAACGAGAGAATCATGTCAACCAGAGCAAGCAATAGAACCATAACCATTACCATGTTCATCATTGTCTCAATTAGATAAGCCAAGTGATGAGGATCTTGAGAGCACTGGAAGTGCAGAGACTGAAATGTTTATTCCTATATAAAGAGCAATAAAAGAAAAAAAAAAGAAATCCAATTGATGCAGCCTTAGGGACATCTCAGATCTTGTGAAGGAGGTGGTAAGAAATGATTCCACCAGAGACCTTATAAATGTTATGAGGGAAGAGAGGGACAAAGCTCAAGAGTATGAGCTGAGACTGTTTCACCTTCCACAAAGCTCAAGGCCAAATGCAAGTAATGCATTCACAGATTATGACCAACAACAACAACTAGTGGTATGTAGTAGGTACAGAGTGGATCCAGTGGCAGTGAAACACCTGTTAGTGGAATGTATCAGTCATTGTACAGTCAGTGGAACTAAGGACTTGTAACTTGACTAAATACTTTATCTGAGTTCATGCTTTACACTCCTACATTAACATAGCATTGCCAAAGTGACTGTTGTTTTTTTAATGAATGCATGATGGAACAGAATAGAAGATTCAAGGTATCAGGTTCAAGTTTTACTCATTAACATTAAGAGTGAATTTTCATAACTGAAATTCATAATTTTCCAGTTCATGTTCATAAAAGTTAAAACAAAAAACAAAAAACAAAAAAAAAGGGCACTACATCAGTTTAATGTCAACAGTTGTACTTACAGTACATGTATTAAAATTTAATTTTTTGATCTGTTGAGTAGTTCTGCTGATATCATATGCTTTGAAAATAAAGGAAAACATAAAATGCCCAAGGGTAAAGATGTACAGTAATCAGTAGTGATTTCTATGTTAAAGTGCCCATGAAACGAAATTTTTTTGCATTTTCTGGTTGATAGTGGTATTTAAAAATTAGAAATAATCGACCTTAGGGCCGGGCGAGTTCTTCTTGTCCACTTTTTTGTGCATTGAAAGTACAATTTAGCAGCCAAAAAGTGTCCTCATAAAGCGTATGGCCAAAATGATAATATTGCACTGCTGTGACATAAAAAACTGTGAGAATGCGTAGGCAACTATAGAGGATAGAGGAGAAATCCAGAGGAAAGGGCGAATGTATTGTGTGGCTGGAGCGCCAAATGATGTTAGCAACAAGAATAATACACATATACCAAGTATTCATACACACTCCTTTCCAAAGGATGTAGCTGTATGGCCAAAATGGATGCGTTTTGATCATTGCCATCGAGGAGATTTTACTCTTCAATGTCATCGGCCTTATGATCCATATCGGCTGTGAAGATGGCTGTTGTGAAAAACATACCACTAGTAAAATCAGGGGAAGATAACCAATGAATTCAGCTAAAAACAATGCCAATAAAGGGGCCTGTTCCCACAGCAACATAATACTTTTCGGCTGGCATTTTGCAAGCAAAGAATGGTGAGCTCCTTATTGTTGTTTATTTCACGTGCTTGAGATGTACTTATATTCCCTGTCTTTCCCTGTGACTACATTTGCGCTTTTCTTATCACATGAAAATTGAACCAGTTGTAGTTTCCATCATGTTTTAATAACAGAACTACATCATTTGTAATAAAGTTCAAGCCCTTTTCTAAACTGACTGATATCCTGTTGCATGAACAGTGCAAAACCTCTGGCGGATGCTGGCATAAACACAAGCTCAAAACGGCCATGTATTCTCGTAACCTAGGTTTCTGAAAATCCATCCCAGGAGCCATCAATTCTCCCTGCTCTTAAGAAACTACAAGTAACAACAGTAACAATGTCATTGTGATAACAGCACTGCAACAAGATAAATAAAGAAACACAAGTTTTATTGAATTAGATGGTAGCGAATCCAAGTGCTGTGTGAAAGTCGATACATTTGAAATATTAATTTACCCATTGGGTGAAATGGGTCATATGCCAATGTGGGAACTTGCCATCTGTTGTTAAAAGTGTACTGTGACACTTTATTAGGGTTGCCTTGGTTGGAGCAAGGGCACTGTGAACTGTCACTTGTTTGAGACTACTCAAACTTTTCCAGTGTCCTTTCAACCAACAGTTTCTTGCAGGGAATGTCTCTCATTTTCACTGCTTCACCAGAGTTTTCTTTTGAACTTCTACACTGTCATTTACAGAAGCTTTCTAATTTCTTCACAATCCTCCTTTTCCTGGGTGCTTGGATCTACCGTCAGGTCAAGCTTCTTTGAAATAGAATTAGCTGGGCTATATAAATGTTATGCCAGCCAGGGTGACTGCCTGCATGTGTTCCTTGCTGCTCTCACTTTTTCTAAGAAGCACTCTTTACTTTCCCTTTAGCTGACCACATGCCCCCTCTGTCACCATGCGTGCTCTGCTAGGTCAGTAGTCGAAGTACCACTGCTGTTGGCTCAAGGTGTCATTGCTGTAAGGTTTCATCAACCATGGTTGTAGGGTAAATGCTGAGCACAAAATGGGGGGATATTTAGGCCAACATCAGTAGGTTCACAAAGGTTAGAAATGGCAAACTCCTTGTCTGCCATTACAACATCACCTTGGGAAAAAGGCAAGTTAAGCAACCCTGACCTAGCTGTTGACTCCCTGTCTGAAATACTGCTTGCATATAATTGGGAAATAAATGTTATGTGGCGACTGGGTGCAATACCAATCAGTCCTTTAAATGTTGTATGACTCTTGTACAAGGAATAAGTCTCACTGTGCAAAACTAAAGAGGTTGGGGTCTGACACTTGATCTCTATTCCATCAATGATGACCCTTGTTTTGGGGTATTTATCCTTGAATGACTGGGGCATTGCCTTGTCTACTGTCTCTCTGTTCGGTTAGATGTTGAGGTAGCCAAAATTTTAAGTACAAAAAATTGATCCAGGAAATGCAGATCCTGTTTATTGTGGAAACATGCACTCTGAGTCTGTGGGACGAATCAAGTCCAAATAACCCAAGCCTCATTCTAACATGGACAACAAAGAACTCATTAGGATACTAAGTTCTTGATGCCTGCCAAGTTTATTTCCCTGTAACCCATCCACATTACTTGATGCTGAAAATTCTAAATCTTTTGTTGCGATGTTAACATAAACAATATTCTCACCATTCTCACCAGGGTTTAAAAGATTGTAACAAGCCAAAAGGGTTTTATAATTTGGAAATCCAGTGTAAAGATTGATGTCTGAATCAGAGTCTTTAAATCTTATAATTCCAAATTGGCTTTCGAGAAGCTCGTCAACATTTTTCAAAGATGTATATTTCCTTGCTGTTGAGACTTTATTTGTTCTTCTAGCCTTGAAATGTGTGTGTGCAAATTGCTGATTTCATAAGAAGCAGGATGCTCAAGACCAGGGGAAGATCGAGGAATGGCATCATCTATTAAATATCACCACCTGTTGAGCTTTTACGAAAATTAGTTTGCTCAAAGTGTAGCAAACAGATCTTAGTTACCTCTATGATCTGAAACGTTGGAGACATGTCCCATCAAATTTTTTTTTTTTTGCCAGGCCTACCTACCAAATGAAAACAGGGTGTAAGAACAACTGCAAAACAAAACACATATTTCCAGCAACAGTAAGTGTATTGTAATGACTGAGACATTTCAGTGAGTCATTTATGACGTGTACCGCTGGTAACATGTTTTGCAGTCACAATAAGAGAGCACATGGTCTGTTTTGAAGTTTTAGCTTTCGCTATGATTGTTGTACAAGATTTCTTTTTGTATTAGCGGAACAAGGCACGAAAAAACTTGTAAGTATCGATCGGTTTATATTTAGCTTTCCTTTCGTTTGTCATTCGGTTGTTATTTTGCTTTATTCAGCGGATTTATACATTAATTTCAGTGAATCGTTGTTCATGTAATATAAGAAGTTTGCAGTTCAGCACATCTCAAGTTTACCTTGTTGCCACCTTCCAGTAGCGAACAGTGGGTTCCCACATGTATAAAACAACAGGGATTAAAAAAAACACCTTAAGTCCTCCTGGATCTGTCACTGGAAGGCTGTGATGAGTGATCTTTCCTCTGTGCAGCCCTATCCACTCTTACAGCATAGCAGCACACAACAGTTATCAGACATGTTTTACCACTCAGAGAATGACTTGTTTTGGGGCTGAAAGAAACTGTAATCCAATGAGTACTGACTAGCACCAAACACTTGAAAACAGCTACTGTCAGCCCTTAGCAATGGCATTGCTATCAAACAGCCTCACTTTGGAGTGATCATCATCACATTTGCGATTGGTGTATGCTATTAATTTTATGGCTGAATGTTTTCCTCTCAGTCTACAGGTTACCAAAAGATTTGTTGCTTCAACACATTTTGATCGCTAGGTGGACCAAAAAGGTCTTTATTAATCTTTACCATTTGTAAATTTAGAACAAACTTTTAAATTCAATGCCAATAACTTTATGATAATCATAATTTTGTCAACCATATATTTTATGCCTGGGTTGATATATTTTAAAAAGCTCAATTCAATCCCTGTGCATCTTTCTGAACATTAGGCTCTCCAGGTATGTCTACCAAAGATGTCTATGGTGGCCGAGAACTGCCAATAGAAAAATCCGCATTTTTGAAAGAAAATTGTTTTCTTTTTTATTTTGATTTACATTTTTTTTTATTTTTCAATTTATTTTTTTATTTTTAAAATAGAGTGAAAGTAAAATCAATTGAAATAAAAATAAAATAAAATAAAACCAAAGTAAAATAAAATAAAACCAAAGTAAAATAAAATGAAATTATTCGACCCAGCCGAGAGCTGCCACTACCAGCATGCATTGCGTGCGTTACTGTCACACGCTCGAGTTCATCATGGCCGATGCATGGAAGAGGCTCAATGAAAAAGTTAAAGCAAAGCGTACCAAAAAAAACCAGCCCAAGGACCATCGAAGGAAAGATGAACTGACAGTTCAACGTTTTCATCCACGGTCAGTGTCAATGATTCGTTCACACTCTGCTCTGAACTCAGGGGCGAGAAAGTCATCATCAACAGTAAGGATGCCTGACTGGACAGCAGCTTCTTTTAGTTGATCATCAGTTACTTGAAGACCTGCACATTGCCAATAGAAAACAATGTTAGCATTCATCATCTAGTGTGACTGGCAGTGTCAGCACCACATTAGGTTTTTATAGATATGCGACTTTCAGGCCCAAAGATTTTAGCAACAAATAATTTCCTTCTGGGCAATAAAATTATGCCTTGAAATTTCTACAAATAAATTATCATTGGTTGATTGTTGAAGCATTATAACTATGCCATAGTTCACTTTGAATAAAACAGAAATATCCCAAAACCAGTTTTGACAAAACCTTATAATTTTTTTACCGCATTCTTCAAGCCCATATTTCTGAGGAAAACTGTAAATATGGTTTGGGACCCCATCTGGTAAAACTGTGTCCTTCTGGGCTCTGATCCTGTGGGAATTCCACACCATCTCCTTGAATGTATCTAGCTCTCTCTGAACCACAGGAACCATAATAAAAGAAAGAAGCTTCCTATGTAGGAAAACAAAATAAGCAAAGGTAACAAACACCTTGGTGTATAGGTAGTTTCAATTACAATATATAAGCCAGCAAGTTTTTTTTTTTTTTTTTTTTTTTTTTTTTTTGGGGGGGGGGGGGTTCCCTAACAAAAATTTTTCCTGGGCCCCCTCAACCATATCTATTTGACTCGAGTATATATAAGCTTTAGGGGGAGGGGATGTGTTATTGCATTCACACAGAAATTAATTAATTTGTTATAAAAAATGTATGTATATTAACTTTAGGCAAAATAATGTTTATGTTGATTGAGCTTTCAATCACCCACGTGCCATGCCCTAGCAAAACTGCAACATATTCTAAAACAATAACTCAATGTCACTTTTGGAGTTTAAAACAAACCCTTGAAATGAATAGCCTGTGTATGTGTGCGTGTGGGGTGGAGGTGGAGGTGGAGGGGAGACTTGCCCATTCTCACCTGTCAATATCATCATGTGGGTCATAATGCCCTTGATCTTTAAGCCATCTTAACTGACTTTTGAAAAATTTTTCCATTCTTTCGTGTAATTCTTTCCACCATCTTTCGATCTAGAGGAAAACGTTTTTTTAAATGACATTTTGTGAAATGTGCATTTGCCGGAAATCAGATGATAGGGTGGATTAAAATATTACTTGTTACTGAGGGAATGATGAAATAACAAACAACAATAATACTTTTCCTGGCACTCAAATAAAGTCACCGAAAGACTCGTTAACTAATTTGGCACACTCACATAATATAATTAGACAGCACTTGAGAGATGAGCTTACTTACTTGGTTTGAAGTTGATGGACCATACAAAATTGTGTCTGCAGGATCCACAACGTCAGTGTGATGTCTACGAAGAAAGGCATGAATTGTGGCCATGGTGCCTGTTTCTGTACCTTTGTCGATCCTGATCATCGCAGGAATTACCTTGGTCTCCATTATATGCTCCAAGTACCAACAACCAATCAATTGCGGGTCACAGTTCTTATTCCAAACTCGCAACCATAGCAGCTTTCTGCTGGCTGTATCTAAGCAGCCATAAATAGCAATCGGAAATGTGGAATTTTGGAAACCCATTAATTTATCATGACCGTCCAGGGAGTGGACCCAGTTTGGTCCTTTCGAAGAGAAGTTTCCTTTCTTTCGCCTTGCCTTCTTAGCTCCAACGCCTCCGCGAGCAGCAAGTCCATCGGGGTCAAGATCAGACATCACATCGTAAACTTGATCTCGCGTAACTAACAAGTCATATTTTTGTCTTATTTTCTTGTGCATGCTTCTATATCCCAATAGCTTTCCTGGTCCTTCCAATTCCTTTTTAACAGCCTCTTTAACATCTTCAACCGAAACAGTGTCATCCCTGTAATAAACTTCGAAATGGCGTAAACGTCTGTCGAGTGTTCGGATACTCCAGGCGTATTGAGGAAAGTCTCTCCGTAAAAAATCGATCGCTTCTTCGCGTTTGAGGCCTTGTTTGACATACTTCTGCAGTGCACCTTTAAGGAGATTGTCTTCTTTCCACGATGAAACCCTGCTATCCGCCATTTTCGAGAACAGCCCGGGAGAACAGTCCCTATATTCCCGCCATTTTGGATCTTTACGATGCACGCAATGCATGCTGGTAGTGGCAGCTCTCGGCTGGGTCGAATAATTTCATTTTATTTTACTTTGGTTTTATTTTATTTTACTTTGGTTTTATTTTATTTTACTTTGGTTTTATTTTATTTTACTTTGGTTTTATTTTATTTTACTTTGGTTTTATTTTATTTTACTTTGGTTTTATTTTATTTTACTTTGGTTTTATTTTATTTTGTTTTTATTTCAATTGATTTTACTTTCACTCTATTTTAAAAATAAAAAAATTAATTGAAAAATAAAAAAAAATGTAAATCAAAATAAAAAAGAAAACAATTTTCTTTCAAAAATGCGGATTTTTCTATTGGCAGTTCTCGGCCACCAAAGATGTCTATTCAAAAATAAATTTAATGTGAAATATTTTATGTTAAAACGTCTATTATAATGCATCATTTCACTTTTCAAATCCATTTGACATTGGACATAGGAAAAAATTATTCAAGTTCAATTAATTGATTTTTTTAGGTTCTGGATGTCATTTGAAATGTGATATCACATTGGGATTCTATAAAACAGTGTGCTCCTTCCATAAAGTTCTTTAAGAACATCAAGTAATTTTAGAAGACATTGCTGCTTTCACGATCCAAATATTGCATTGAGTTACATACTGAATTGAATGACATGTTACTGTACAATCTGTTCTGTACATAGGAACTTTCTGGAACATGAAAATGTTAAAGTAGACCCCTTTGAGGAGAAAGTTGGCTAAATGAAATCCCTAAGTTATAAAAATTTATTTAATTTTTCACATTATTCTTACAGGTAATTAAGAGGCTGTGACTGTAAATATCGAGAATCACTGGCCAGGCTAAAAAAATCGAAAATTCTGATAATTTGCCTGGAAAACCCTTTTAGGGAGATGTATTCAAAAAAAATATTTGGAAGTTTGAAAAATCAAATGTTTCCGAGAAAATGGGGAAAAACGAAAATTTGGGTTTCTACCCAATTAATTATGCAAAAAATACAGTAAAAATTGACCAACTTTAGTGTGCGAGTACTGAAGGAGGATGTTTGGTAAGAAATCGGGGGTGTTTTTGCTTCAAAGTATAATTCATTTGATTTTTATTTGTCGCATTTTAAGGAGCTTTGGTTTAATTTTAAAATTCACATGATTTTTTAACAAAGTGCTGTCAAACGCTTGTTGCAAAAAGCGAAAAATCGAGCAACTTCAAGCCTTCAAAACGCATCTTGGCATGTGAGAAATCATATCAAACTACATGATGGCACAAAGTTTGGTCCCTATATGAAAATAATCTGAAATAAAAATCTGGGTAATTCAGAAAAGTGCCGGCAAAATAAAAGAGTTTGCAACACACTGTGGCCAAGGTCAAGAATTTGCATGATGCAAATCAGTTGTAGAAATCGTACTTGAGAGCTACGAAGTAAACAAGATAGTTCAAGATGGTTAAAAAACTCTTTCATGTGGAAATGATATGAAATTATAGAATAAAAAGTCTGCAGACATTGCTGAAGTAAATTGATGTGTGGATACGAAATTTTCTGTTAGTTTGAATTGCAGAAGACTGTTATTGTCGACCCGCTATTTCAACAACACTACCTACACCTAACTATAGATAAGGGCCGCTGTATAGTTCACCATTTTTGTTGACAAGTGGTTTATTATCGACATCGTTCTTAGCTGAATAGTTACGTTTTCGGCAACTGCGATATTTCTTTTGAAATATCTTGGATATCTTGGAAAAAGTTATGTGAGTAAACAAAGTCACACAACACCGCAAGCTTCTGCTGTGAAGTTTTTCACCTCAAGATAACAGCCCAAATATTTTTATGCTGTTTACTCTTATCTTTTTTTTTCGGAAAAATGGCCACATTTCTGTCATAAAACTTGATAAAAAGGACTTATGTCACAGTAGCAATTATACCGTGTTGCAGTCCGGGCTATAATTCTCTATGATGCAATCATGGTCTTTTTCCTAAAGGTAAACACGTGCGAGGTTTTTCGTAGAGCATAAACAGAAAACGATGTCATTCTGTAGCTTTGCTTCTCTTCTTGGAGGGGCTTGTGGTGCAAGTTCTGAAAATCCAGACATTCATCAAATTGAAAGACTGTACTAGGGATCAAGTGTTTCCATGTCCAAAAGAAGGCTGCATGCATAGTTTCCAACGGCACTCTTCTCTAGAAAAGCATCTCGCGTTCGGAACATGCACAAAGACGGTTGAAAGGGAGACACTTCTTGAGAAAGCGAAAGTTAAATATGCTGCAAGGCTCGAGGAAGGTTCAAGTTCCGTGCCAACTATTCCTCTACCTCCTGAAACCTGTCCTCGTAGCACTGGATATGTAACACTGCCTCAAGGCTTCGCTTTAAAACAAGTAAAGAAAGTTTACCGGTTTAATGAAAAGAAATGAGAGTACCTGACTTACCATCAAACAAGAAAGTGGCAAGAAGGTCGACGCAGAAATTGTTGCAACAGAAATGAGAAGAGCAAAGGAATTGAACGGGGAGCGCTTGTTCAATGTCTCTGAGTTTTTTTTACTTAACAAGTAGCTTCATTTTTTCCAGAATGGCAGCAAAAGTGAAACAGCAGACAGCCCCTGCGCACAAGCTGTAACTGAGCAAGATCTCATTGCTATGGAGAAAGAATTTAATTTGTCATATGCTAAGGAATCTATTTTTGAGCAGTTAAGAGTGAATGTCTCTAAAAATAAAAGAAAAATAACAAAATCGCGGACATTGTTAAAAAAATCGTTTCGTCTCATTTTTTGTCTACAGGTAGCTATAGGTACTACTTAAAGTGAAGTGAGGTTAGTTTCTGTAAATACTCATTTTAACGGAAATAAACTGATATTAATTGCATGATCGAAAATGAGTGCCTGCGAGCTCTAAATTATGCAGTTTTCAGGCCGTCCTTGCATGAACTAAAATGCAACAGCAGGACTTCTCTAGCTATAAATATATACATGTGGCCTTCCATTACCAAGTTGTAGTGATATTTTTTGCATCGTGTCCTTCCTGACAAAACCACAGGTTAATTACTGGTGGACGTGTTCACCATATTTAATTCATGCCAAACCTGGCCTAATGTAGTGTGGCAAAAATGCATGAGGTAGTTTCTCAAAATCTCCAGCAATACTATCACGAGGGCTTATAAGGTGGGTCTTCAAATTCATCGTTTCATTCTTCTGGTATCTTCTGCTGTTTTGATGTACCAACCAACCAAACTTCGCTAAAATTGTAAATGGCGCTTTATTTAAAAAATTTCACAAATATAAACTGTACAGTGAAAACCTTATGGAACGAAAATAACAATACAATTTTCCCACGGAAAACAAATGTGATCAGTTAACGAAAGTAAACAAAAAACAAAAGCGTAATAATCGTTGGTGAGGGGAATAAAGACAACGGTTGCTTTAACTCCAGCAGAAAAAGAATGTCTTAATCTTAACTTGATATTGTAGGTGGCGTTTGTGGCGCAGAGGAAGCCACAAGCGTTTTTTACAATTTTCAGGTGTTGAGACAGAGATTGAAATTATCTTAGCAAGAAGCGGGATTTTCGTGAAGCCTGATACACGGAAGAGCTGCTCCTCTTCCAAACCTGGAGAAAAGAAGAATGAGTATTGAACCTGTAGGATTAGAACATTTTGTTTCTTTCATAACGAGTCCACACGTTACTTAAGATGTTCCTTTCGGGGAAAAACTTCTAAAATTGTCGACTGGCGAGATCATAAAAACACCCAATGTTATCAGAACAATAGCAGAGCGTATTGTCCAATAGTATCAACAATACTGCTGTGAAACCAACTTTGAGCCTATGAGTAAGAGAACTCTACAGAGAGTTTGGGCCGTGTGTTCTTCATCTGTTCGCAAGTCTCTGTAAGGACTTGATAACTTTTCAGCATCAGGAATGGAAGCAATTGATGCCATGGAAAAACTCGTAGACGAGCATGTTGACTGTGGCAAGACTCAGCAATGAGCGAGGGAAATTAAGCAGCAACTTCGTTTTTCAAAGTAGTACCTAAAGGGCGACTACAAGGTGGGTGCATGAGAATCAATTAAGTAATCTTTTTGAAATGTCGATCATATGCGCATGCAATGCTTTGTAAATATACACTGAATCACGCGCTTGTCATTTTACTTTTTATTTTAGGTACATGTAGTGGAGGCCTCAAAGGTTCCCGATCATTGTCAAATTTACGCGCTAAGTGACCAGAGCAATGCTGAATTTCGGGACTCCTTCGACCATCTCCACAATGAGTCACATGAGCAATGTTATGAGTTACAGGAAGTATTGTGCACCATAGAAGATGAGTGTTCAAGTGCGCTCTCGTCAGCAGAAGATCAAGCTGACATGCAATTTACCATCAAACAGGTAAGGGATGATATCATTTGCTGGAAAGCCCATCAGCTACGTTCAGTCCATCAAGCTGAGGCGAAGCATTCAGTTTTAGCCAGACTCGACAGCCGATCGGTGTTGTTAGTCCAGGACTGGGCAATGAAATATATGCCCCGAAAATATCGAGAGGCACAGTCAGATTGCTTTGCGAAGCGAGGATTGCCATGGCACATTAGCGTTGCCATAAGACGGTCAGAGGGTTCTGAGCACTTTGAATCACAGACACCTGTTCACGTATTTCAAAGCTGTGCCCAAGACAGTGTGACTGTGGCTTCGATAATGCTTGACTGCCTCACTACCCTGAAAAAGGAAATTCCAGAGCTGGAAATGGCTTATTACTCCAGGGCCAGGAGTTATAAATTCGGCTCGATTTGTAGTTTTCGACACAAATCTGCATTCTTGCGCAATATTGTGATGTAATCCCAGTGCGCTTTGCAGGCGAGTTTTTCCATTTGACAGGCTCGTGTTTCTGTATCATGCTCAAGCTCACGTTTGTTCAATTTGTTCAATTCGCTCAAGCTCATGTTTGTTCAATAAAAGGCACTGGACGTAGCCGTTCATTCCTGGCTAAAGGTAAGCTGTCTTGTGTATTCTTTGTTATTTTGAGTTGTGCTGTAGCTTTTTTCCAAACACTGCAACATTCTCTCACCGTTGAAAACAAATAAAGGTTGAATGCCAATGAATGCCTTGATACCTTGAATGCCAAACTTACGAAAGTACACTGAATGCCTGAACAAGAATCGGGATTAAGCTTAAACTAAAATGCACTACTTAGAACCTGAATGCCAGAATTCCTATGTAAACAACTTAGAAGTGAATAATGGCCGTAATTGTTGTTGCCCAGAGTCTACATTTACATCTGTACCTGGCAAAGACAAATCTATTTCAATAGAGGGCTGTAGATCTCGATATGCCGAGTTTATCCATTGTCATTGTGTCAAGGCTAGCTGCCATACAGTTCGACGTGATCGTGAACCAAGCAGAATTCCAGTGAAACGGCTCACTCGTGTTTTTAAAAAAAGCAGGAAAATAAGGAGGCTAGTGAAAAAACACATTATCAAAAATATACCGCGGTCATCTGGAATTCATATTTATATTACATTTAGAAGTGCTCGTCCAACTGTTGATTTTAGTTATAACACCCATATGTTTCAGTGGAGATCTGGACACAAGGTTAAACCAAGAAAAAAGCGAGTTTTCGCATCTCACTTTGCTATAGCATCACGCAGAAGAAACCATAAGACTACTAACCTGAAGTTTAAGGTTAAGGAAAATTGTAGATTTCCAAATGCAGTAAGTAAAGATATTTTAAAAGAATCACGTGTTTATAAGAATTTGAATCATAGGGTAAACTATTGCCAATCACTCCTTTGCAGAGATATAGAAAAAAATCCAGGCCCTGTCTCTGTTGTTCCCTCTCAAACACTTCATGCACCATATTGTCAAGGTAATGTTGCAGTGTTTGGTCAAAATGCTGGACAGCAATGTGCAGCCATGTCTTTATGTAGTCTAATATACAATGACAAGAAGTCGATTACTTCTGCAGAAGACTTGGTTGAAATTATGAACATTGGTAACAAACTGTATTCTAGTCTATCGACCATATCCAGAAACTCTTTCTTGATGTTAACAGAGTTACCTTCAATGATTATGGTGTTTGACACTAATTATCACCTCCAATATAGTGAAAGTTATACTTGTAGGTTACATGCGAACAGCAATTATTCAATTGAAGGCTTTCCTTACTGCATGCCTCTGGTTAGTGCTTTGCAAACTTTAATAGCAGAAACCTATAACTCATTCCTTTTGACAATACAGATTAATACTGTAGCAATTTATCGTACTTTACATGGTGCATATAAGGTATTTGATTCCCATGCTAGAGATTCATTTGGTTTGGCCCATCCTCAAGGAACTTGTGTTTTGTTGCATTTCCAGGAAATGAATAAATTAGTGGAATATTTTCAGAGTTTATATACTAATGATGCCATATTTGAGCTGAAAGGTTTAAACATTTCTGTATCAGAAATTGGAGTTCATGATCATAACAAGCCATTTTCATCAGAAGATCAAAATGTAACTTGTCAGACAGCTGCTGTTAATGAAGATATCACTATGGAAATTGATGCAAATATTAGTCTTTTAAAAAAGAGTTGTGCCATATGCTTTTATTGTGTTTGTTTTTCAATTATTAAACCATGTAGTTATTGGAAGTCATTTACATTAGAAGCTGTTGTTGAACATGGAAATATATTTTATAAAGAAAACCTTGACACCAGTAACCAGTTCACAATTGATGGGTTACCACTTAGGCTTAAGATCTATGATGCTGATGTAGATGTGAAATACAGTTCAAAACATCAAGGAATCTTTTCATGTAGTTCTTTGTCCAGCAAACTAGTACTTCAGAGGTTAATTTTAGACAACAAAAATGTGAATACTGGATTTCTTCTATGGCTCTCTGGTTACTGTCTAAGTTGTGTAATTTGCCATACTAGCCGTGTTGCTGCTAAAACAAAGACAAAATATTTTGTAATGGAATTCCATGAAAATCAAGGACTTCAGGTACTTGAACATAATCATGTAGATTCTCTTATTGAAACTTTGTGTAAAATTGTAACAAAAAAATTCAACTGTCAAGAAATAGAGTACTGTATTCAATTTCTATTGTGTACGTCGCAAATTACCAACACTGAAAGGCAAAGGATCATGAAAAAGCATAAGACAACTTCACAGAAAAAGATTACTGCAAACAAATGCAAAAAGAACTATGGTCAAATGGAACCTCCTAAGAAAAAAGCCCACTTAGAACAAAAAGCTGCATATTACAAAAATGTGTTCTGTAAAAAGAGGAAAGGAACCAAAATAAACAAACCTTGCAATAAAAGAGCCAAACAAGTTCCAAACATCAGAATAAAACCTCTCACAATGACTTGAATCATTTTATTTCAATGTTTCATAAAAAGATTATGGAAGGTCCATTCTACACATGTACTGTATGCAATAGACTACTTTATAGAAAATCAGTTACTCAAGTAAAGGAAGCCAAATATAGCACTCGCTTTCTTTTAAATAAGAAGTCATTTGATAAAAAGGAATACATTTGCAAAACATGTGACTTGAAGGTTTCAAAAGGGCAAGTTCCATGTCAAGCTGTGTACAATAAACTGCTTGTTGATGAAATCCCTGCAGAACTTGAGTCTCTAGAAAAGCTTGAACAGATCCTTATAGCACAGCGCATTGTATTCGAGAAAATAGTAGTAATGCCAAAAGGCCAACAACGAAAAATTAAAGGAGCTATCTGTAATGTGCCTGTTAATTGTGAACAGACATCCAATATTTTACCATGTCCTCCAGAAAGTTCAGGCATAATTATGTTGAAACTTAAAAGGAAACTCCAGTTCAGAGGTCATGTCTACTTTCAAGCAGTGCGACCCGAGTTTATTGTCAATGCCCTTATGTGGCTTAGGATGAATAATCCATTGTACAGCAATATAGTAACATGCATTGAAAATATTGACCCAAGTCTAACAAAATTTCAAGACTGTGAAATACATGTAAATGCAGGTATATGTACTGACAATGAAATATGCTCTTCAAATCATAACTCTTGTGAACAAGACACAATACAATCTGGTGATGACAATGAAGAAGAAAAAAGATGACCCTTTGAATGAATTTAGAGCACCAATTAATCAAACATGCCTACAGTCTGTTATACCAGATTATCCTGTAACTGTAGAGCTAAATAGTAATAATTCATCAGGAAATGAAGTTTACAATATTGCACCTGGTGAAAATAAACATCCGGTGTCCTTTATGAGTGACAAACAATGTGAGGAGCTGGCATTTCCAGTATTGTTTCCTAAAGGAAGATTTGGCTATAAAGTTGAACGAGAGGTTAAATTGTCACCAGTAAAATACTTTAATGCAAGACTGTTACATTGTAGCGGCAGATTTGCAACAAATCCAGAATATCTATTCTTTGCACAGTTCATAATAGAACAGAAGAAAATTTCAGATAGTATTAATATTGCTCTAACAAAAGTTCATGGACAGCCTATTACAGCATCTCATTTAAGATCAAATACACAAAGTTTGCAAAATCTTATTTGTCAAGATCAGGCTTATTTATTTTTAAGACAAATTCCAGGTACACCACCTTACTGGCAAAAATTCATGTATGAAGTAGTAGCAATGGTAAAGCAGCTTGGTATTCCATCATGGTTTATGACATTCTCTTGTGCAGATCTTCGATGGTCTGAGCTTTTTCACATTATTGCTAGGACAAAAGGAATTCGCCTTTGTCACGGTATCGCCATCTTGAAAATGACGTAATGCTTTTTGGCATGAAAACGAGGTCACGCGTGGTTCTTGACACACTGAACACTCGAGCGATCATGCGGAACAAAGATCACTGTTGTGTTCCTAAGTGCAATAACAATAGATCAAAAGTGCAGTCTAATATAACCTTTCATCAATTCCCGAAAGACAAAGACTTAAGAAGACAGTGGATTATAAAAATTAAAGCGTGATGTCGGCCGGTCCTTCAAGGTAAATGGCCTTTTATATATCATAGTTCAGTTTAGCGTCGTTTCAGCGTTGTTTATATAGCAAACCTTATATTTTTTCCGATATCTTTCAGATAACCAACAGTACAAGAGTTTGCTCTGATCATTTTAAACCCACAGATATAAAAAAAAACGCTAACAGGAAAAAAAAGTGTACTCGTTAATGGTGCTGTACCATCCGTTTTTGAATGGACAACTTTATCAAAGAAACGAAAGTCACCAACGAAACGCGAATGCACAACACGTACTAACACAACCGAGATTGATGTCGTGGATAATATACAGCCAATCTCCTCTACAGGTATTTATTTTTATGAAATCGTACTTTAGGCCCGCCCTAAATATTTCTAAACATGTTATTTTCTACATTCCCACAGTCGAAATTGGGCCCATCGAAGATTCAAGCGTAGACGAAAATGTCATCGATACTAGCAGCCACATGGAGGACTCCACCGTAACTACTGACACCACAATCATAACACCTACTGTCAACCTACATGATTATTTATTTACTGAACCCGAAAAGCCTGTAGAAGAGCTACTTGAGGCAGCGCAAGCTCGTATCGAACAATTAGAACAGCTGCTTTCAAAACAATCTTTTACAGACAACTGAAAGGGATGTCAGACAAACGCGTTAGATTCCATACTGGCTTTTCGTCATTTGCTATTTTTGTGAGTACCTTCAATGCCCTTAGACCCACAGCTGAAAGTATGTTTTCATGGTCCCAAGTACAGAGAGCACGAGCAAAAAAAGGGAAAGATATAAGTAACATGAGAGACACTCTCAAGACATGCAAACTTAGCTTATTTGATCAGTTTTATTTATGCATTACTAAGCTGAGGCTGGGTACTTTTAATGAGAAACTAGCCAGTGAATTTGATATTTCTATTTCAACTGTGAGTAGAGTTTTTATTTCTTGGGTTAACTTTCTCTATTTTGTTTTGGGAACCATTCCTATATGGCCCTCTCGGGCAAAAATTGACAAACATATGCCTAAGTGTTTTAAATTGTTATATCCTAAATGCCGTGGTATTATTGATGCCTCAGAGATCAAGGTACAAGCACCATCTAGTATGGTTTTGAATAGCAATTGCTATTCATCATATAAGAGCCACACAACTTACAAAGGCAATGTTGTAATATCTCCATCTGGGGAAATTATTCATGTAAGTTCTCTTTTTGAAGGAAGTATTTCTGACAAGGAGCTTGTTAAGCAATCAGGTTTGTTGAATTTACTTGAGCCAGGTGATCAAATAATGGCTGATAAAGGATTTACTATAGAGGATCTATTAAAGCCAATAGGTTGTGGAGTAGCAATGCCTGCCTTTTTGTCAAGTAAGGGTCAATTTTCAAAGAAAGAACTTTCAACCAGTAAACAGATACATAATTTAAGAGTCCATGTGGAAAGGGCCATAAGAAGGGTGAAAGAGTTTCACTATTTTGATAAAGTTATACCTCTTACAGTAGCTGGCAGCATTAATCAAATATGGACAGTGGCATGTCTTATTACCAATTTCCAGGGGCCTTTGTTGCATGAAAAGCAATATATCTAAATATGTATACAATTGTTGTAAAATAGATGGAAGAGTAAGCATCATTTAAAGTAAAGTATGTAAGGATCTGTAATACAAATAGTACTAACAACTTTTAACAACTAAGAGTTAGTTGACATTGAGTGAGGGTACACTACGTATTAGGTCCAACCTAGGTAAGAACTATGCCATCTGTTAACATGTGATGTGGAAGGGTGAATAGTAGGGTGGCCCTATCCCCTAGGGGCACCCTTTTCGTATGTACATGGCATATTGGTTAGGCATTAAAATAAACAGTAAAATCAGTAAAAATTATATTGTTAGTACTATTTTTGTTTTACAGATTCAATGCAAGCTTTCAAACTAGCTTTTTGGAAAAAAAAAAATTATGAATTTAATAACTTTACATTTATTCACAAATTTCATTATTGCCAAATATTATAAAAATGCCCTTTTGGGGTTTAAATACAAAACCTGTTGAAGTCATTCATGTATTTTTTTATTTATCATGTTTGTACAGAATGTTCTGTTTAATAACAGTAAAAAAACTATTAAATGGCTTGAAATACACCCAACTTAGTCACAGTATTTGAATGCATGATAAACAATGAAATATGTACAGCTGTTTGTAAAAATTATGGCGCTTACAATATATTACAGACATATAGGCTTAAATGAAACTGAATTATCATAAGTATTGTATTTTTGGAAAAAATACAAAAACTATTAAATTACCAATCATGAACCCAATGTTTTTAAAGTTGTGGCAATAATTTCTGCAAACAGCTGTGTAATGATAATTACTAGAACAAGTTCTGAGTCTAATTAGGTTTGACTTGTTACATTTTAACATTTTAAGAATGCTGATTCAAATGTCTTTACTCCACTTCCCACCAAACTTTGTCACACACAATTAGCTTGTTACTTAGGCACGAAGTTATTTTGTATAAGAGACATACAATAAATTATTGAACACATGTATTCAGGTGATAATCAAAAAAAAATAAATTCAGTTTGTCCAGCATTTCAGAAAAGAGAAGTTCATCAAAATATACTCGTTCACAGTGAAATTCGTCCTTGCAGTAAACAAAGAAATCGCACCACTGACTTCCTGTTAAACCAAGGCATCCCATAACTTGATAATAATACTTGTGTGTCTTCTTCAATGAATATGACCCATTTCGTTCATTAAACTTTAAATACTGAAGGTTATCCAGATGACTTGCTGGAGAGCACTTTATTTCTATCAGGCCCCATGGATGTTGTTCAGTGTCGTCAAACACTCTTCTGTCTGGGCTACAGCCTAGGTGTGGGAGACATGGGTTTATAAGAAAACCTACTAGGTGAGTGTCTCTGCCAAACTGTGTTTTGTACATATCAGCAGCTACCCCCTCATTTTGTATCCCATATTTCATGGCTGCAGTTTGGATTACTTTTCCCTTTAGTAAACGCGTAGAAAGGATTTCATGGTCTTTTCTTCTTGAGCATATATCTTTGAAATTTGAAGCTGTAAGCCTAAACTTCCTTAGTTCATGCCATGCTGTTGTAGTTGACTGTTCCCTTGTCTCCATTTCAAAGTCAATAGACTGTTGACCTGATATTGCAAGGGAGCTGAAGAAAAGGTCTTGTTTTTCATTGAGCACTGTATCTGGATAGCTTAAAGATGGAAAGTTGAATGCAGGTAGCTGTATGTTAATATTGCTCTTAACTTTCAATGGCTGTTGATAGCTTATGACACAGCCTTTTGGCACCTTTCCAAAGGCCGAGTCTACTAAAATTGGAGGCTCACTTTGTTCATCTTCCCATATTCTCATAAATCCAGGTTGATTGTTGAGATTTTCAAACTGTGGCGACAGCACACTAGTCAAGTCAAGGCTACTTAATGATTGCTGGAAGGGTTTGTAGATCGTGCTTGCCACACCACACACCTTTCTCTTCTTTTTAGGTTCATGCAATTTATCTTTTGGCTTTGACTTTTGTATAATCAAATCTGTCACTGGCCTTGCTTTAATGCCCTCTTTACGACTGGGGATATGCCATCTCTGCAAAAAAATAATATACAAATATACTATATGAATTCAAAATTGCTTATTGTGTTATGTTTAAAAACAGCAGTGTGATTAAAAGGAGTTTTTAAGGAAAAATATTGGTAAGATACAGTCAAATCTCTATACATTAATGACTGTTTTTTCTTATTGTTTATCATCAAATCTATTATTATTATTATTAAATTTTACCTGTGCCTTTGATGTTTTAGAAACCATTGGCGGGACACTTTTTAAGCCTAATAGCTGGAAATGGGCAAGAGTATAGAGCAATCCAAGAACATGATGGCAAAGACCTTGTCCAGCAGCACAACTACACATATACTTGTTGATGCTAGCCTCAATAGAGGAGCTCTCGAACACAACAGACAACTTGTGAGGATCTTCGTTCTTTTTCATACTTCTGAAGCATTTAGCCCGAGCCACTACTCCTGAATCCTCTTCCTTGCAAAGTTTTACTGTTAAAAACCGAGAAAAAAAAAAGTTAAAACTCAAAACACTGAGCACAGAAACAAAATATTGGAAAGACAGTCAAACAAAGAAAGCTACCACGAGGTCAACGAGGCTCACCTTCAATATCGTGAATATATTCTTCGTGAAAGAATTTATATCCTCTTGTTACAGTGGCTTTGATCGGTAGGTTCTTCTCAGCAAAATCCTCAACAAAAGAGTTTGTAACTTTGGGTATCTTTGTTATATTTTTGTGCCAAAATTCGAGTTCAACGCTATCGCTACTAGTCGCCATTTTGTTTGTGAACTTACCACGCGTGGCCTCGACCTCATGTACAATATTCAATGACGTAATCCAAGATGGCGGGCCGTGACAAAGGCGAATGAATTTAACTGATGAACAAGTTGAAGCCTTGTCTTATAATGAAAGATGCTCTATGCTTAATCTTAATCCTGTTATCACTGCTAAGCATTTTCAGTACAAGGTTGAAACATTTTTCACAGAGGTTCTTCTCACCAGTGCAAACCCCATTGGTAAAATTGTTTATTATGCTCTTCGTATTGAGTTTCGAATGAGAGGCTCTCCTCACTTACATGCACTAATATGGACTTCAGACTGTCCAAAACTGACACATGAAAACAAACAAGATTACATAGAATTTATTGATAAGCATGTCCACGCATACATTCCAAATAGAGAAACCGACCCTCAATTACATGAATTGGTTGAAACATATCAAAACCACAACCACTCTAAAACATGTCGAAAATACAGGAATATTCCTTGCAGATTCAATTTTGGACAGTTTTTCACCAAGAGTACAATTGTAGCAGAAACCCTTTCTGATAATCTACCTGAAGATGTCAAAAGTAATGCTCTAACCAGACGAAAGGAAATTCTTAATTTAGTCAAAGAAAAAATAGATAATGTTCTAAACCCCAATAAACCAGATTATGATCCAAAATTAACTGAAACAGATATTTTTAGTTCTTTAGGTATTTCTGAGGAGCAGTATTACTGGGCATTGTCTATATCAGGCGATTCTTATTAGGATTTGCATCTGAAGCAGCCAATAGACAGCTGTTTTATTAATAACTACTTTGTTGCTGGTATTAAGGGCTTTCAAGCAAATGTTGACTTACAACCTGTTTTTAATCACTACAAGTGCGTAACATATGTCTGCTCATACTTCACAAAGGATGAAACTGAATGTTCACAAGCAATCATGACTGCAGCAAAAGAGGCCAAAACTGCTCATTTAAATGTTAAAGATGGCTTGAGAAAAATTGGTGCTGCTTTCCTCTCTTCTAGAGAAGTCAGTTCACAAGAATGTGTATACAGATGTATGCCAGAACTTTGGTTGAGAAAAATATTTCCCAAAACAGTTTTTATCAGTACTGATTTACCACAAAAAAGAGTACGCATCGCTAAGACCCAACAAGAACTTGATGCATTAGACGAAGACAGTACAGATATCTACAAGTCTAATATAATTGAGCGTTACATCATAAGACCAAAATCTGTTTCTACTGTTGATAACCTATGTTTAGCAGAATTTGCTTCACACTATTATAAATACTACAAAAAAGAATGTTCTGAGACAGCTGATGCCCAGCCAGATGTTCTCACGGACAATGTGCTTGAGTCTCAAAGTGAAACTTTAAATACTAATGCAGTCCTCCCAACACAAATTAGGTTGATGAATACCAATGAAGTCATGAAATGTAGGAAAACTAGGGCTGTTGTAAGATTTCATACACCAAATAAAATTAAAGAGCCTGAGAACTATTTCCATCACTTACTAATGCTCTATTTTCCATGGAGAGAGGAGAATAGTTTGCTTGGCAAAGAACAAACATATGCATCAAAATTCTATGAAACTGCAGTGCAAGCTGTTGTAGAATCCACTAGAGCAATATTTGAACCTAATGCCGATGCTGTCTCAGAAGCACTTGAATCACTGAAGAACAATCAGGGCAATATCATACGATCATATGATTCTATGAATGATCAAGAAAATGCAGATTTGCATCCAGAAGAATCATTCAATGAACAGCAGCCTTCACATCTTTCATCTGGAAATGAATCTGATCACCAAAGTACACTTCCCACAATAACAGTAAACAACCAACCAACAGATGTGTCTGATGACTTTTTGCGTCAGTCTGTAAGATCATTAAACAAAACACAACGTTATGCATATGACACAGTTCTGTCTTGGTGCAGAAGTAAAATTAAAAATATGAACAGTCTAAAGCCTGAAGAAGTTAAACCAATATATCTCTTTATAACTGGTGGTGCAGGTGCTGGAAAAAGTCACTTGATAAAAACAATATATCACACTGCAGCTAAAACTTTTCGACATGCTTGTAAGAACCCTGAACTACCAACAGTGCTTTTAATGGCTCCAACAGGAGTATCTGCTATTAATATCAATGGCACGACAATAAATACAGCTCTGGCAATTCCTCAGCAAACAAGTGACAATCTACCTGTAATGTCAGACCAAAAGAAGACTCAATTAAGACTGTCGTTTTCAGAACTAAAACTTATTATTATAGATGAAATTTCTATGGTTGGGAACATTACTTTGCTTCACATACATCAAAGACTACAACAAGTGTTTGGCACAGGTAACTTGCAATTGTTTGCTGGCATAAGTATCATTGCTGTAGGTGATCTGTATCAGCTGCCACCAATACGAAGGAAACTGGTTTTTCAAAACTACAAAAATGACACATAATCTGTATCACCCATGGCAAGTTTTCACAATGATAGAACTAACTGAAATTATGAGACAAAAAGATGATCAGCCATTTACTGAGCTATTAAACAGAATTAGGACTGGTACTCACACTGAAGAAGATGTCAAGTGCATTAATTCAAGATCAGTCAGTCCATCAGATGATAATTACCCTTCAGATGCACTTCACATTTGGGCTGAAAATAACCCTGTTTCTGAACACAACAACAAACAACTAGACCAAATTTCAAAACCTTTGTTTGTACTCACAGCTGTAGATCAGTATCCACCTAACGTCACAAAACAAGATATTGATAGGTTGTTATGTAGAGGGAGATCTGAAACAGGCGGACTTGATTTTGAAATCCACATTAAAGAAGGTGCAAGAGTAATGCTTACAACTAACATCGATATTGCAGATAGACTTATAAATGGTCAGATAGGAAGTGTTGCAAAAATTATTGTTAATCAAGATAATCAAAAACCAACAGTCATCTTTGTAAAATTTGATGACCATAATGCTGGGAATATTTCAATACAAAAATGTGGAAATCTGTTTGCTAGACAAAACAGAGCAGTACCCATTCAACCAGTTGTAACAAAAATCAAAGTCAGGCCAGGTAAACCATCCTCTCCAGAAATACAAAGGATACAGTTTCCTATCACACTGGCATGGGCATGCACTGTGCACAAAGTGCAAGGTTTGACACTTGATAAAGTTGTTATTAGTTTTAACTTGAATAGACAAAGAAGTTTTAACTATGGACAAGTTTATGTTGCATTAAGTCGTTCAACTTCCTTACAAGGACTTTACATTCTGGGGCAAATAGATAGTAAAATGTAAGAGCAGACTCTAGAGTCCATGATGAATATGAAAGATTGCGAAATAATTCATCAAAAAGTATGCAGCAAACAAATAAACCAATCCAAACTATTCAGGAAAATAGCTCAAATTTAACTTTATCCCTTCTAAATATACGATCTCTTAGAAAACACAGTACTGACATCAAGCTTGATACAAATATTTTCAGTAGTGATATTATAGCTCTGACAGAAACACAACTTCTTCCTCAAGACACAGACCACAATATTAGAAATGACACACTGTACAGGCAAGATCATATTTCTGACAAATACTCAAGTTTAGCACTCTGTACCAAAAATAACATTGAAATTACAGAACAAGAGTATTTCCCTTCAGTAAATGCACTAAAATTTGTTGCTACCAATACTTCTATCCAGCAACAGCTCTCCTTTCTTCTATTATATAGACAACACAGCTCTAATGTTTTACAATTTATAAACTCTATGGAATATCTACTTAGGAGTAATCCTATTGACCTCGTACTTGGAGACTTCAACATAAATTACTTCAATGAGAAAGAAAATAGGCCACTTGAATGCTTGATGCACTCTTTAAACTATGAACAAATTGTACAAACTCTCACATTTATTTCTGCAGGAACATTGTTAGACCATATTTACATGAAGCCAACAGCTTTTGATATAATCCACAATGATGTAATTAGTGTTTATTATTCAGACCATGATGCAGTTAAAGTATCATTGCAATTGTAACTTACAATAATTTATTATAATTAAAACCACGATATTGTTGTTTTACTTTAATTTTGTATTTAAGCTGATTTTCCAAATCACCAGATTACAATGATACACATCAACTGCGATGCCTAGATTGCCAATTATGGGGAAACTACTGAATTCAACTGATATTGTAACAAAGCTGTTCCAAACAAAAATACTATAAATCTCAAGAATGATATAAATATGTTGGGAATAGGCCATTATATTTTCCACCGGGGAGAGTTTAGGCAATAACCCCAAATCCCCCCCAAAAAAAAAAAAAAAACAAAAAAAAAAAAAAAAAAATAGTGTTCCCTTCAAATCTAAAATGTTATTGTTGAGCAATTTTTAAAGTTATTACTACTTAAAGTGGTTGTAACAAACACCCTGCTAAATATGATACAGCAGCAAAAACAAGCACCCTTCTCCAAATCAATATGGTCTATTCCTAATGGTGATTATATAACACTTCCATTTAATTGTGACATACTGTAGAAATATTTCATGTTAAATACAAAACATTGGGACCCTTAGCACCTTTGTGGTGCTGCTATCCTTCAAGTGCCAAAAAGGTGGGTTGTTGCTTTTACTGCATGGCTCTGCCCTACTGGTTAAATTAGCACATTGCACTTTGGATTAAGCAGTCCTGGTTAAATTAGCACATTGCACTTTGGATTAAGCAGTCCTGGTTCAAGTGCTACCCAGCTGTTAAGTTCTTGGGCAACTACACCTAACACTCATAGTGCCTTCCTTCACCCAGGAGTTAAAATGAATACTACTGGCAACATTATGTAGACTATATCATCTAACTTACCTGTGACAATGATCTTGTTTTCTTTCCTATTTTTCAGATGTCATTAAGCAAACCAGTCACTATCGCTGACATCAAGTCTTCACCTGTCCCTAACTCTCCTCAACGATGTGCAAAGAAGCTCACATGTGCTGTCCTCAACAAAAGCCCACTAAGACCAATCAAAAATGGTTCTATGTTCTCCTTGAATCTATGTGATAAAGACCCATCATCCACAATCAGAGCCGTCTGTTTCAACACAGACCTGTTCTCCAACTTTGAAACGGATGTAACATATGATCTTGAATCATTCAAGGTGAAGAAAGCATTTGGCAATTCGAGCTCCCTGGAACTACTACTTGACAACGACACCAAAGTTTCCACTGCAGCATCACAACTCAAGATCACAGACCATACTTTCAACATCTCCCAGATCCTTAGAGAGGAAACTGAGAATATCAGATTTATCAACCTGAAAGCAAAAGTAACAAGTATTGGGGATTCAATCTCGGTTGGCACATACCCCGACAACAAGTCAAAGAGAAGCATTTTCCTCGCAGACAATACTGAGCACATTGAACTTGTTTTGAGGAGAGAACGAGCAGAAACCATACAATTCAAAGAAGGCGATGTCCTCAGCCTGCAAAATGTGGTGTTGTCCACCTTCAATAACCAACTCAGTGTCACATCAACTTTTGAGACTGTCATTACAACACTAATGAAGAAATGACAGTAGCCTCAACACAGCATCCACTGCCGAAATCTAATGTCGTCTCTCTTCAGACCTTCATTGTTGCTATCAAAGAATTTATCTGCACATACACCTGCATTGACTGCAGGAAACAGATCGACCCAGGCGCATCCACAGAGAGTCCAACAATAACATGTCCAACATGTTCTACCATGTTCTTAAAGGAAAGTACACAGATAAGCAACCACTGCATGGTCCGCCTAAACAACAAGCAATAGTTTTCGGCACATACAGGAGTAAGTGTCTGTTTATTTATGTAAACGACAGTATTAGGTATCCCCCACTCATACACTTTATACCACTTGCAAAAATTTACATAATTTTCAAATTTCTAAAAACCCTGCACAAACACACTTTATAACACAACTAACACAGTTGACAGGGCTAATAATCATGAATCTATCTCCCCATATTAGGATTTTGTTCTTAATACTATAGTACACTATACTAGCAATGCACAGGGTTGGACATTAGCTAGCTCTCCCCCCTTGCCCAGACGAGTGTCAAAACATCTAAAGCAAATACAAATTTTAGATTTTTTATTGCATTACATATCATTAAAGACACTCGCCACTTGCTGTCAAAATTAC
>CALNXJ010000007.1:8162500-8167500 GCA_942486045.1 Pocillopora meandrina | reverse complement strand
ATGGGATGGCATAAGCTTACTCAACAATTTTGAGTACGATGAAAGTGACACACGAGTGTGGAGAGCATTCAATGTGGGTTCCGGTAAAGTAGTACCATTGGCCAAGTTTGAAGGAGTCATGAAGTTGTCCGAAAAATTGGAAATCCTAGACTCGCCATCGCAGAGTCCAAGTGGCGCACCGACGTTCAAGATTATGAGACACCGACATATTAAGTAAAGCTCTGTCAAAGCAAATTTCTTAACTGAAAGCGATCGAAGCTGTATTGGGGAATATAAGCCAGATGACATGCTTTTCCCGTGTCCAGAAGAAGGATGTGTAAAAGCCTACAGTCGCTTTGCAAACCTCCAGACACACCTAGATTCTGGAAAACACCAAATGATGCTCGAACAGGAAACTCTCTACGATAAGCTAAAAGAGAATATTCTTCCAAGCTGACGGAGGGACGCAGTCGAATACCAAGCGTTCAAGTTGCCGCACAATCAAAGAGTGACGGCTTGCCGCCTCCAATGGGTTGGGCCCTGAAGACAATTAAGAAAAAGGTGCGTTTTACAAGGAAACAGACTGAATTCTTAACTGACCAACTTCAAAAAGGGAAGTATAGTGGACGGAAAAGCGATCCACAGGAAGTTTCGAAAACCATGAGCCTAGCAAGAGACCAAGCGGGGGGACGTCGATTTCAACCTGATGAAGTCCTTACGTTGCAGCAGATTAGTGGCTCCTTCAGCCGTCTTCAGCAAAGAAGCTGAGATGAGCACTTTGAATCGCAGACACCTGTTCACGTATTTCAAAGCTGTGCCCAAGACAGTGTGACCGTGGCTTCGATAATGCTTGACTGCCTCACTACCCTGATAGTGTCTAAGAGACATGTGCACTTTGTTAAAAAATCATGTGAATTTTAAAATTAAACCAAAGCTCCTTAAAATGCCACAAATAAAAATCAAATGAATTATACTTTGAAGTAAAAACACCCCCAATTTCTAACCAAACATCCTCCTTCAGTACTCGCACACTAAAGTTGGTCAATTTTACTGTATTTTTTGCACAATTAATTAGGTAAAAACCCGAATTTTAGTTTTTCCCCATTTCCTCGGACACATTTGATTTTTCAAACTTTAAATAATAATTTTTTTGAATGTATCTCCCTAAAAGGGTTTTCCAGGCAAATTATCAGAATTTTCGATTTTTTTTAGCCTGGCCAACGATTCTCGTTATTTACAGTCACAGCCTCTTAAAGCCCTGGGCCCGGTTGTTCAAAAGAGGGTTAAACTAAACCTGAGGTTAGGGCTAACCGCAGGTTAAATTTTTAACCGCAGGTTTCTTAACACAGGGTTAAAATAGCGTTTCTCAAAGCGCGGTTAAAGAGCCAGTTAGTTAACCTCATGTTAGACGCGGCTAACCTGAGGTTAGCAACCCATAATATTCTTTTTGTAAATTGTTGCAATGGTGAGCAAGTTGCGAGCTGAAGAGTGGCTTCCCCTGCGGTCTCACGCAAAGCCCGTAAACAAAATTTCAGCGTGTCCGAAATAGCCATCTTAACGGAAAAAGTAGAGGAAAACCTTTCCATTATACAAAGTAAACTTATGAACAGCGTCACAAATCAAAAAAAAAAACAAATATGGTGTAAAATCGCGGATGCTGTCAACGCCGTAGGAGTTGCTCGGAGGACGACTACCGAGGTCAGAGAAAAATGGAAAAATCTACACGCACAGGCCAAAAAAGAGTTCACAGAACTGGCCAAAGAGCAGAAAAAAACTGGAGGAGGTGAAGCTCTGAAGATGCCGTTGGCGGCAACTGCTAAAATCATTGACCTTTTCAAAGAAACCCCATCATTCACCGGCCTCTAGGGTTTCAAGTCGAAAGGTGAGAATTAACATCCACTGTTGTTTAAAACTTGAACTTCTTATTACCTTAAGAATGCATAAGTTATTTCATTGTTTACAGGAAACAAGACAAATTTTCGGTTCATAATTTCCGCTACATGAACGACAGCTTCAGAAGTCACTTTCTTTATTAGCTTTGATTATCATATTTGTTACACTATTTGTCACGCAACCCACGGCGAGCACAAAAATAACAAATATTCCTAAAACTGCAGAAGCTTTGAGTAAAAGCTTTTAGACTTACCATTTCTTCAAGACTCCCTCAAAGCTTCCTAGAAAGAGACCTGTCTTGAACTGAACAGCCAGTACTTTCAGTGAATTTAGATCAGTCATTTCGGTCATGATTTACTTTGAACCTTTGAACTGATGACAAGTAATTTTAAACAAGAGGTCACTTTTTTTGACCGTAATATGTGGGGATGTTTTTTTAAGGCCCTGAAGCAAACCAGCCTACGGAAGTAGCTGCTCATTTGGAAACAATTGAGGTGAATGAAGACCTGTTTAAAGAACTCCAAGAAGCTGTGCAGCAAGATGAAGCCAACACCCACAAAATCGATGATGAAGTGGTCAATACACCAAAAGAAGAAAATCATCATAAAAAAAAGAGTAAAAGAAAGACAACACAAGACGACGTTGTTGAGGCCCAGTACAAAGCATTAATTTTAAAGCAGGAAAATCTTAAGCTAAAAAAGAGGAAATTGGACTTGGAAGTGTTCCTTTTGGAACAAAGATCATGTTCTATCCCTACTGTGTCTATAAATTTAAGTCCATGAATGTATAAAATGGAGAATTTAAGCATGATTCAAGTTGTAAGTTATATTATGGACATGTGGATAAAGTTGTAATCACATAAAATTAGTATAAAATGGAGAATGCCCATGTTTTATATAATCAAAGATATAATGTGTTATGGGCAAGTAAAGAAATTTATTTACTTTTTTATTATATATATGTCTGATTGTATAACATTTTATCAGGACAAGCACCCAGATTGAAATACAAAATAAAAGTATATTTATTCAACAACTTGTGCAAATAATTTTCTTAAATAATCATTTACTTTGATTTGAGTTCAACTTTTGTTGAAAAGTTCGAGTTCAAACTTTTGTTGTAGTCAGTTTGACTAACTGAACATCTGGAACAAGCTAGGCTTTTAGGAATTGTGTTATGAGGGAATAAAATACTACGGAAAAGAGTTAAAACTGAAAAGCGTATCAATCACATTATTTTTCTAATAGATCAGTGCTTGAGAAGACTAGTATCTGGCCTCTAATCAGCAAAGAAAAATACTCATCTCAGGTTGAGCTTCCTGCGGTCATGGCGGCTGCTCTGCGTTTACGTTTACGTTCCGCTGTTTGCTCCATTGTAGTGTATTTTTTGGTTAGTTTGATAGTCTGTAAACTGGCCGAATGTCCACAGAAACGATCCAGAGATGAAAGTTTATCTAAACTGACGGCAGCAAAGACTGTGAAAACAGTAAACATCAAAGCAGTGAAACCACTTGGCGATAAGCAAGTCAGCAGGAAGGCTCGTTCGCAAACAACGGGAAGTGTCAAACTTATCAATGCGATGAAATTATTGAATATGGCACTAGCTGCAAACCTAATTCTCCTGTCTAACGACGTTTCACTAAATCCTGGACCAACACAGCCCTCGCCATCCTTGATGAAAGGTCTTCGCTTATTTCATCTCAACATTTGCAGCCTACGCAATAAAATGGACGAACTCAGACTTTTCTGCGACGAGCACAAACCACACATCGTGACAATAAACGAGACTTGGCTTGATGAAATTGCGGAAATAACTCTTCCTGGCTACAATGTTATGCGAAAAGACAGAGACGAAAATGGTGGTGGCGTTGCGGTATACATAGCAGAGCAACTAAATTACAGTCAGCTTGACGAAAGTGAAATCCAAACACAGAACGACAACTTTGAATCAATTTGGTTTGAAGTATGCCAGCCAAAATCGAAGAAGATTTTATGCGGAGCAATCTACAAAACACCAGATGCTGACCCAGTGGCTTTTACTAGCCGGGTCGAAGAAATTCTAAACAACGTTCTGACAAATGATGGTGAAATTGTTCTTATTGGAGACTTCAACCTGAATTATTTGAACCCGACTTCTGTGACAAAGCATTTTCAGCAAACAACAAAATCTTTTCATCTGAAACAAACAATCACCGAGCCCACTCGAATCACTGAGGAGACTAGAACTTTAATTGACCTATTTCTAACATCAAGACCAGAACTGTACACCTGCGGTGTTATTCCAATCGGCTTCTCTGATCACTGTGCTATTTTCGGAGTCAGAAAACTCCACAACATCAAGCGCCCTCCGCCTAAAATTATTCAGAGCAGAAATTATAAAAATTATGATCCTGCATTCTTTAGTGACGATTTGAATAAGATCCCATGGGATATTCTCGAAATGGAATCAACGTCAAATGAAGCTTGGATTGTTTTCAAAGATCTTTTTTTGACAGTTGCTGACAAACATGCGCCTGTTGCCACGCGAAGAGTTCGCGGGTTTTCAGTTCCATGGCTAACATCAAGTATAAAAGAAGTAATGACAGAAAGGGATTACCATCATAAAAAAGCGATCAAAACAAATCAAGAACTGCACTGGAGCAAATACAAGCGCTTATGAAACACCGTTAGCAAGAAAATGAAGAAAGCAAAATCGGATTATTATTCTTCTCGCTTAACAGAAACCCAAGACCCAAAAGCAATGTGGGAAATCCTGAAAGAAATCATGCCAAATAAGAAAAATGCCGGTGTGCCAAAAACCGGCAGTTTGTCTGCATTAAAGTTCAATCACTTCTTCACTTCCATCGCCGAAAAACTGTGTGAACGATTTCAACTAAGCACTTACATAAAGCCACTAACACCAAGAGTAAATAACAAATTTTCTATGGAAGAAGTGAACGAAATGTTTGTCTGTAATGAACTGAAGAGACTTAAATCAAAGAAAGCCACTGGTCTAGATGGAATGTCTGCAAGACTTTTAAAGGATGCAGCTTCTGTGATAGCCAAACCCATTACTTATATTATTAATCTGACTATTTCAACTGGCGAAATTCCACCTGAACTTAAAGAAGCGAAAGTTACGCCTATATT
>CALNXJ010000007.1:8147500-8160000 GCA_942486045.1 Pocillopora meandrina | reverse complement strand
TCCGCCATTTTGGATTGAAATCATGGTACAAAAGAATGAAGCGAAGGCGGTTTCTCCGAAGACGGCTTCTGTACTCAGCTAACGGAACAGCGTCTTTTAACCCATCTCTCCTAGAAAACAATCTTAGCGGCGACATTCATCCACATCCTGGACCAAACTCTACTTCTAATTCTTCATCTACATCGACGAACACAAATATTAGCTTTCCCTGCAACACGAAGTCAAACATCAGGATTGCTCATTTAAATATCCGCTCCTTGAAGTCCAGGGAACACTTCACTCTGCTAAAGGATTCCGTTGTCTCAAATAATTTCGACATCTTTACGATATCAGAGACTTGGCTGGATTCTTCAGTCAACAACGAGAGCATTCATATTCCAGGCTACACTTTGTATAGACAAGACCGTGGCCCGCACAAACCTGGCGGCGGACTATGTGTTTACATTAAGAAAAACTACAAAGTTTCATCACTGGAGAATGTATCCTCAGTTTCTGATAATAACTTTCAGCAATTGTGGCTAAAAGTGCAAAGTCGCTGTTATAAGTCATTCGTCATCTGCACAGTATATCGACCACCGAGTACTCCATTAAATTTTATAGATGATCTTGCCAACAGTCTTATCGAATCCCTCCTGTCAGGTCTTGATGTCATTATATTGGGTGACCTCAATTGCAACCTCCTTCAAGATAATGCAGAATCCCGTGCTTTAAACGATTTTTGTTCTACTTTTAACCTCACCCAATTAATCAATAAACCAACCAGAGCCATGGAGAATGGGGAATCGTTAATCGATGTTGTGATGACCACGAATGAGAAACTAATTGCTTCAAACGACGTCCTTATGTCAACTATTAGCGATCACAATCTTGTCTACATCTCGCTGAAGTTAAAAAAGCCAAGGATCAAGCCCTGTTACGTCACTATTAGAAGCTATACTAATTACAGCGCCGACAATTTCCTACGTGATTTGTCATTTGCGCCTTTTCACATAATAAGCCTATTTGACGATTTCAACGATCAAGTTGATGTATTCAACGAACTGTTCTTGGAAGTACTAAGTCAACATGCTCCAGTCAAGAGGGTTAAAATTAGATCTAAACCTAACCCGTTTATAACACCAGAAATTCGTCAACTAATGAGAACGCTACGACCAATGGCGCAAACTTGCGGGAAAAACAAATGACCCCTTCCACTGGAACGGATACAGATTTTTTCGTCAAGAAGTGAAAAGGGAGATTCGTGTGGCCGAAAAAGTTCACGTCAGGACTCAGATCCTGGATAGCAATGGAAACCCTAATTCAATTTGGAAAATCATTAACCGGTGTCTACCACGTAAACAACAAGATAGTTTTATGGCTTCTGAGGATCCCACTGGGTTAGCTAACGAATTAAATGATTTCTTCATCTCCGTCGGCAGTATTACTGCTCAAAAAGCCAGGGACTTATCTTTACATCATGGACTTAGTGTAAATTTGGACGTGCCGACTCCTTTACACATATCCACCGACGTTAGCCCCGAATTATTCGTTCTCCATCAAGTCACGGAAAATCAGGTAGAAAGGGTGATTAGAAGCCTACCATCTAACAAAGCTCCTGGAATGGACAAGATATCCTCCAGAATTCTTAAAGACAGTTTACCTAGTACGCTAACAACAATTACCCACATTGTGAATAACTCCTTTGTTACCAACACATTTGCACGTGCATGGAAAACAGCAGAGGTTACACCTATTCTCAAATGCGGTAATCCAGATGTCCCTAACAACTATCGCCCCATCTCATTATTACCAATAGTCTCAAAAGTCACTGAAAGGTTGGTACATGGACAACTTATGGAGCATCTAATTAGAAATAATAAACTGGCAGCACATCAGAGCAGAAATAGAAAGCTTCACTCGACAGAAACAGCTCTGTTGTACATTACAGATCAGTTGCTCCAGGCTATGGATAACAAGAAAGTTTCCATCATGGTCTTATTAGACATGTCTAAAGCATTTGATAGTATTCGACACGACATCTTGTTATCCAAGCTACAAAATCTCGATTTTTCCCAGGGTGCGTTGAATTGGTTTCAGAGTTACCTTTCTAACCGACAACAGTGCGTTCGAATAGGTGACGCAGTTTCTAAAGTACTCCCACTTGAGTTCGGAGTTCCGCAAGGCTCTATTTTAGGTCCGGTTTTGTTTACAATCTATGTTAACGACCTCCTTTCTGTTCCTAAACGTTGTCTATCTGCCTCCTATGTTGATGACTGTAAATTGTACTTGTCCTTTTCACCTGCCGAATTACCCACGTCCATCCTCGCCTTAAACGAAGATCTTACGAGAATATCTCAATGGTGCTGTAAAAACTCTCTTTTGATTAATCCGGACAAAACTAAGGTTCTAGCTGTTGGATTACCACAACTTTTAAAGAAACTGTCATCTTTCAGTATAACACTTTTTGACAAGGAAATAACACCTGTGCCTGTTGTTAAGGACTTGGATGTTCTTCTCGACACACACCTCAGTTATAACCAACATATCACTGAGATTGCCTCTAAATGCCTTTTTAAATTGTACCAAATTAACAGAATCAAACACCTCCTGGATAGGAAAACACTTCTGTTAGTAGTAAATTCTTTTGTCTTTAGTAAACTCCAATATTGTTCAACTGTCTGGAGTAATACCAGCAGCAGCAATATTGACAAGTTACAAAAAGTCCAAAACTTTGCCGGGCGAATTATTCTGGGACTAAGAAAGTATGACCATATTTCGGATGGGTTGCGATCGTTGAAATGGCTTCCTATTAGAGAGAAACTCATTCTAAATGACGCTACTATGATGCTCAAATGTATTAACAAGCTTGTTCCAGACTATCTTGCTGATATGTTTAAATTACGTTCTCAAGTCCATAATAGACAAACTCGTTCATCTGGTGCTTTGGATATACCTTTATGTCGCCTGTCAACAGGGCAGCGCTCCTTTGCTTTCAGAGGAGCCAAACTCTGGAACTCCTTGAATGATAACATTAAGTCTTTAAAATGCCCCAGGAATTTTAGACGTCATCTTGCAAACGTTTTATTAAGTTGATATATTATATTATTGATATATATTTTGTAATTATAATATTATTGTATTTACATTCTCAATTAATTTATATATTGAGCTGAAAAGCCCACTTAGGGAGCATCAATAAAGTATATGTATGTATGTATGTAGGTATTATTGTACATTGCCTTGATCAATATTCTGCAATAGCATATTAGTACAATTATACACAATACCAGTGAAGTAGCAATTAATATACAAATAAAGAACCCACAATTTATTTGAGGAAGTTTTGCAAAAAGTTGTGTTCAAATGCCCCACCCAATTTTTTTGTCAGCCACCCTGACTTTCTACACATTGACCAAGCTTTAAAACGTAGACCTTTACTCTGAGCCATTTGCTTGCAAAACTGAACTATTTCCCTTAAAAACCTCCATATTTAGTTTAGCTGGGTAATAACATGATTGCAATTGCATTTTGGTGTCAATAAGGATGAGTAGATTTTTCAAAGACACCAAAATTCCACATGCCTGTAGAGCGTGTGCAATTTGTGGTCTTTGAAATAAATACAAGTGTTTACTTACACCAAATTGCATTTGTAATATGTTACAGAGTAAATTTTTAATGACAACAAAATGGGCAAATGCAATTTGGAGTCTTTGAAAAAAAATATTTTAAGAAAATTTAAAAGCGCCTATTTACACCAAATTACGATTGAAATCAACTCATCACTATTAATAATTTACATGACAAAGGATCACAGAAAGTCAAGACAGCACACATGTTAAAAATGTCAACCAAAAAATGTTTGATAGATGTGGTCCCTTATTGACAGACCCTGTTGTGGTCCATGGTAGGGATCCACATCTGCCAGCTCTTCTACCGCTTCATCTTCCATAGGCTCGTGTAACAGCAAAGCGATGTTGTGCAACACTGCACAAGCCCCCACAATCATGCAAACTTTTTCAGGTGCCATTCTAATTTCTGCATGCAACACATGAAATCGCCTTTTCCATCAGCCAAACGTTTGCTCAATCACCACTCTCGTTTTTGTGTGTGCACTATTGTAGGCTTCTGGGGATGGAGTTCTTGTTGTTGCAAACAGTGTCATTAAGAATGGACTGCAGGCGTTACCCACTGTCCCCGAGAAGAACGCCATCATCAAGGGAGCGATGGTTATTTTGCAAATAACTGCAAATGTTACTGGTCCGAAAGACATGGCTATTGTGAGTACTTCCTGGCCAGCAGGCAACAACATTGGTAAACATGCCTTCAAATCAGATAATATTTTTGTTGAGGTTAAAGCTCGATCCTCCTCAAATGTTTTGGTTTGTGTATGAATTTTATCTTAGATGTCTACATTTTTATTTTCTTTGAGAAGTTTTGCTATAGCGAAAAGTCTACTCACCTTCATGGTTGCAGACAGCTTGTACATTGATGGAATGAAAACCTTTTCTGTTGACATAGTTGTTTTCATTCTGTGTAGGTGCTTGTAATCTCACGTGAGTTCCGTCCACACATCCAACAACGCCAGGAAATCCTCCGCGAATATAAAATTCGTTTTTAATTTTTGCACATTCATCATGTGTCAAAGGCCACTTGATAAAGCGGGGCTGTTTTGCCGCTAGAGCTCGAGACATCAGTAATGGCACGGGAAACGGTGGACTTATCCACACCGAAGGTGTCACCTATAACTTGAAGGAAACCTCCACTGGCATAAAACCGGAGGGCAATTAAAACTTGGTGGAGCGGTGATAAGGCGTGATTTCCTCGAGTGTTGCGAGTTATATCACCGGCAACAAGATTTGTAATAAATAAAATGCACTCTCTTTTAAAGCGATAACGTGCACGCAGCTCTTCGTCTGTGAAATCGTCGATTTCGAATTGAGTGCCGGTTCTGAATTTCCTTGCCCTTCGCCGACGACGTAAATCACAAAACAACAAGTTCGCCATTTTTATTCTTTATTTAACCGGAGGTTAGCTATTTAACCCTGCTCGCGCTGTGGGTTAAATTTAACTCGCTGTTTAACCCGAGGTTAGTGTAAACCTTCTTTCGAACACCACGACTAAAAATTTTACCCTGAGGTTAGGTTGACTTAACCCTAGGTTAAGACTTAACCCTCTTTTGAACAACCCGGCCCTGAGATATAATTACTAACTAGGCTTGCACCATGTTAATCAAACACCTGTTGATGCATTTAATGGCAATCAAAACCAATGAAGTTAAATATATTCATTCATTCTCTAAAAGGGAAATTCTCAAGCAAAGAAATGACTATGACTGTGGGAAGTTCATCTGTATGGTGAGAAAAAGCCATTAAAATTCTTTACATATTGTCATCATGCACTATAAGTAGGCAATGTGCACCTGCATTCATGGTTGCCACAGCCATAGGTGTTTGAAATTCCCTGACTTTTCCCTGACTTTTCCCTGACAAATGTAAAATTTCCCTGACCAACTGAATTAACAATTTCACAAATTAGTCCTGATAATGGCCTCCAACCTCCCCTCACAGCCATCCTCTCCACCCATTTATTAATGCTTTCAGCAAGACACACACAGTGTACATGAATTGATAGTTCCTTAACGTAACATGGAAAAAGGATTGATTTTCTTGGAAACCTAACATCAGCTTGTCATTCAATTTAATGAAACAATATCCTACTAATCCAACATGTGTCATTTCCTTGAAATGTACCAAAGAATTTGAAATGTTAGAAAACAATGAAAACAGAGGAAAAAGAAAGTGTGTGATTTCATTCACAAGCCAACTTTCTTGCATTACAAGGGGAAACGATATGCTTATCAGGAATTTATCAACTGTACTAAACAATATACATGAGTAACAGCAACATCACAGAAAGTTAAATGTTAGCATCTTTCATCACGAAGAGGCCAAGACAAGATGAATGACAGCTTGCATTCTTGACCATACAAAAACACCACTGAGACGGCAGTAAATAAATTAGTACTCTTAAAATTTCACTTTTCCCTGACTTCTTTCAAAGATGTAAATTTTCCCTGACTCAAAGTGAAATTCCCTGACTTTTCCCTGACCTTGAAGAATTTTTTTTTCCCTGACTATTTCCTGACCTGTGGCAACCATGTGCATTTAGATATTTCTCTCATAAATAGCTAGTTATCATATGATGAGTTATCTCTTAAATAAGTTGTATTAGTCACATTTTTTTATAATTATTACAAGGCTGGTAGTTGTTGTCAGTACTATTTTAAACTTTCTATTAAATTATTTAGAAAACAATACAATAATGTAATGCCATGATTAAAGTTTAGTTGTACTTAGCTGATAAAAGCAACAATTTTCAATGTTAGTTGGCAAAGCACTTAAGCCAAGGGGAATTTCCTCATTTTAATCAGGTGAATACAAAAAGGGTTCTCATTATAAATAACCATAGTTATTGTACATATACTATTTATTTACCATTTTTATTCCTAATAAATTATATAACATTAAATATTTACAAAGATTACATGGTTAATAATATGTAAGAAAGGGAACACTGAACTTAATTAGAATGATATGCCACTCCTGAGAAGAACACTTGAGAAGCAATTGCTGCAAACTGTTCTGAGATGGGTCTTATACAAGACAAGCAAGACAAGCAAAAACTTCTAATCTTCACCATCATGTACTATGCAGTCAAGGATAATGAGTTTGTCATTTTAGAAATACAAAAAAGGTCTAAATGCAGTATTTCACCCTCTCACCTCCAAGATCTGAAAGTTCATTCTCTGCACTTATACCATACATTTTCTGTGGTGACTAGTCCTGAGAAATTTGGAGTTATATCAAGCCCACCTTGTTGATAATTTCTTCAATCTTGTTACCTGTCTACTTTAAAAAATGTAAGAATAATTTACATCCCAATCACTCATAGGAGTAAAAAACCTAAAGATTTGCCTCCAATTTCTATGATGCATTATCTGTTAGCATAGCATTGTTACTGACACTTTTCCCTACCATGAAAAGTTTGAATGATAATTTTATGACAAGTATCAGCAGTGGAGAGCATACTCTATTTAATGGATAAATTTGGAGTTTGGGATGAGTTCATGCATGAGTTGTCAATGGGTGTTGTTGACTTCCCTGTTATATCCTATTTAATAAAACGATATCAATCTGATCTTAATAAGCAAGTTTAAATTTCTATCATGCCTGGTTTGGTACCTGGGGCTCAGTATTCCTTCAAAGAGTTACTGACTGACAAAGTGAGAGACATGGTAAGTACTCATTACTGGACTGGTTTCAACTAATTTTGATACCATTCACTTATTGACATACATTAATTCCTTACTGGGAAATCTTATTGTTGTAACATTTACTTTACCCTAAGCAAATACAAGAAAAGGTTGAGAAAACTCATGCTCTTTTCCTGCCTTAGTTGATAACAACAAATAACATTGGTTCCCTAGCCTGTAGAATTGAGCACGAGTCAAATAAGGTACCCAATATTAATTTCTAATCACAGGAAAAAAAAAAGTGTAAGAACAAAAATGATCACAAAAATAAGGTACTTAATGGCTGGAGACAATAATATTCATTTAATAATGTGCAAAATAAATTTTAAAAGACCATTTTTTTAAAAATGTAAGTTGTATATTATGACATCCTTGTTGATATACTTGTAAGTTCTAATAATGTCATGTAATGTGAAATATGTATCAACATCAAAACTGCATTGTGAGCTTTTAATTAATTAGACAGGCAAATAAAAATAGTTATAAGAACCAAAGGAGGCTCAATTTTAATTACACATACAAAAAGGAACATTAACCCTTTCACTCCCACAAGTGACCAAGACAGAATTTCTCCTTACAATGTCAATACAATTTCAAGCAGGCAGGTGATGAGAATAGATAAGAATATCAATCATGGGATTTTTAGTTGATCCAATACCAAATTCTCTGAACTAACATCATAAGAGCTACATGGCTGATAGTAAGGAGAGTTACTAATTAGATCTTAGGAGTGAAAGGGTTAAAGGATGGAGAAACAGTGAAAGTTAAATTAAGTGGTGATGGGGCATGTATGAGCAGGATGACTAATTTTATACTTCTGAGTTTCACCATTCTTCAGAAAGTGGATGATATTTTGTCATCAAAAGGTTAGTAAGGTGTAAAAACATATGTAACTGGTTATATTGAAGAGGTGTCAGTTTAATACATACATCTTTAATTTATAACCCTTTACAGGAAATCCCAAGAGCTGCCAGACTGTTATCGCGAGAGCTGCCAGACTTTGGAGGAATAATTAAGAGATGCATTTTTAGAAGCAAATAAGATCATTGATGATGGTTTCATTGAAATTGATGTCAAAAAAGTTGGAGTAGACATTTACCTGGGAGGTGATTACAAAGTGAGCTAATGCAATATTTGCTACCATTTAATTACAAAATTTGTGGCCATTTTTACTGACAGGAAATGTTAAGTTAAAAGACATTAATGAAAACAAGGAAGAAATCATATCAATAATTGCACAATGAAAATAAAATATCATTACAAAAAATGTAACAGTAATGGGGTTCATAACTTCATGTTGATGATACATTAATGTATTCAAACAGCAATGTTAGATTTTTCCCCTTGCAGTTTCTGCTGCAGGGGCTAAGAGCAGCCAACTCAACCTACCCATGCTTCTAGAAGGTCTTTTTGAGGCTAGAATCATTTCTGGTCCGAGTTATATCAAGTCTTCTTGTTTGGGTGTAAATCTGCCAATTTGTCTGTAATGGTGACCTGTAGAAAATTGATCATAACAGTCCAACTGTTGAACTTGACCCACACAACTGATTCGTTGCTGTTATCAAACAATGTTTCTACAAATCCTGGGCCAATAGAGAGGGGTAACCTGCTGTATTCATCAAAAGATTCAAGTTTTCCTTTGACTGAATCCGACGAACTGGTTTGCTTACTCACTGGACCTTTTAACGAGTCAGCTTCCTCCAGTGACTCTGTAGACGAAATTCTACACAGTAATTTTGACCTAGGGCTATAAAGAAAGGGTATTCAAATCACGCATTGAAATGTTAATCATCTGACTTTGGATAAATTTGGCCAGGTAAAACTGTTTCTTTTGGGAAGACTTTGTAAACCTCAGTTGGATGTTTCGCTTTTAAATGACACATTTCTGAAGTTGAACATGCCGGATACTCTCTTTCAGGTGCTTGGTTATTCTATCTACCGTAGAGACAGGGTAAACAAATCTGGCAGTGGTGTCATGGCTTATATAAATAATAACCTTAATGTTTTACATAGAACTGATCTGGAAAATCAAGATGTTGAACTCGTTTGGCTCGAAGTTTGTCCTTTCAAATTGAAACCATCTTTACTGATTGGTAGTATTAACTGCCCTCTCTCATACACCAAAGCTGATGATTTATCTCAGGAGGCAAATATGGAATGTGTGTATTTGCTGAATGAGGAGACAATATTTTTAGGCAATGTGAATATTGATGGAAGAAATAACAAGAGCTTTGATAAAAATGGGTCAATTAAAGTGGTTCACAGCATGAATTTCACACACCTAGTTAATGAGGTGACTCGTCCTGTTAATGGTACTTGTTTGGATCACATCTATTCGAATCATCCTCAGCGAACATTGAATATATCAACTCTCAACTGTGGCCTCTCTGATCACATAGCAATTTTTGCTGTATGCAAATATAACAATCAGCACGCACCTTGGAGCATGCAAAAAAATCAGAATATTCAATATCGTACCATGAAGCAATTTGACGAGAACCAATTCAAAGAAGCACTGAGTCAGGTCGCTTGGGATACAGTATTCGTATTTGATAAGATTGATGATATGCTAGACTCTTGGGAGTCAATTTTCAATATTGTACTTAATGAAAATTGCACTGGCACGAAAAGCATGTAAGGCACACTGTCCAAGCTCCTTGAATGATCAGCTTTGTCTTGAAACAGCTACACCTGACAGATAATTGCCTAAAAACTGCAAGGTGTTCCAATAATGCTGATGACTGGTCTAATTACAGAGCAGCAAGAGATAAAGTAGTTGCAATGATTAGGAGTGCTAAAGGAAAATTTGTCAATGCCTTCAAGGAAAATAAAGGCAATTCAAGAGGAATATGGAAGACAATAAGAACACTGACTGGCTCAGGAAAGAACAGGCATGATATTAACAGTATTAATATTGGGGAAGATGTTAGAGATGACTGAAAGCTAATGGCACAACATTTTAACACTCATTATTCCAGTATAGCAGACAGACTAAAATTTGCATTACTGCGAGTTCCATCAAACTCTCAAAGCTGCAAGACTTTGTCACATCCAGAAAAAGTCCTGATACATCTTATGTCATTCCATCCATCACTAGTGTGCAGGTCCTTACTATCTTATAAAAGTTAAGTCTGCACAAAGCTGCTGACATTGATAAAATAAGTTCTCAGCTGTTGCGTAAAGCAGCACCTGTTGTTGTGAGGTTGATTAACTTTTCCTTTTCCAGTGGATTGTTTCCAAGTCATTTGAAAACAGCTAAAGTTTCTCCTCTGCACAAGAATGGTGACTCACGTGACGTTCAGAAGTTTCAACCAATATCTGTGCTACCTGTCCTTTCTTAAGTTATCAAGAGACATGTGCATGACTATTTATACAGTTATCTAACTGAAAACAATCTGATTTATCCTTGCCAGTCTGGGTTTTTGAAAGAATCACATTACAGACACTGCTCTCATACGGATAATTGATGAATTGCTTTTTAATTTAGATAAGAATAGAGTTAGTGGCATGGTGCTGGTAAAAGTGGTTCCAGTATTATTTGGTGGACAGACACCAGCTTGTCTATTCGAGTGGTTGCATCTCAGACATGGTGCTTATGAAACATGGGGTTCCTCAGGGCAGTATACTCGGCCCCTTTTTTTTCATTTTTAATGACCTGCCACTTCATGTCAGCTCCTCAGAAATTGATCTTTAAGCAGACAATACTACAATCACATCGTCAGAAGATTGCAGCAGCATGGGAAGACCACAGGAACCTCTTAAAACATCTGTATCAGAACCTTTTAACTGGGCATTGGCCAACAAGCTTCCACTCAATGAATAAAAGACCAAGGTCTTCACATGAAGGGAAAGCAACTCCCGACCAAAATAAACAATAACCCTGAGACTACTTGCAATGGCAGTTTCTTAAGTGATGTTTTGAACATTAAGCTGCTAGATCTTGAGATTGATGGAGAGCTATCTTTCTCTGAGCATATTACAACTGTTTAAGAAAGTCACACAAAGCATCAGCCTGTTAAAGAAAATTATGAATTACCTGCCCCTTAAACAAAGATTTTTTTATTACAATGCTCTGATCAGGCCAGTAATTAATTACACAAGTGTCCTCTGGACTAATGGTGATAAGGAAAGCCTTGGGCGGGTCCTGAAGCTCCAAAAACGAGCACCTAGAGTGATCCTGAATGCCACCCTCTGGCACCATCAGTTCCCTTGTTTAATTGGCTGAAATGGTTGCCTTTTTATAAAGATGCCTAATTATCTAAATGTATCATTGCCTATAAGCAATTACAAGGTGACGTCCCTGTTCATCACCCTGCTTTTTGTCATTCCACTGGACCACATCACTCTGGATGAATTGCATCTGATATTGAGAATGACAGATATCCTGATAGAAAACTTAATTGAAGATGCATTACAGTGGGATAACAAGATGAGCTCTTCCTCTGCCAAAAAAAGATCAATAAAAAATCAGAACATGTCCAAAAACTATTGGAGACAATACACATCTATGGTGTGTCTTTTCAATATGGGAGAAGAGAAATGCAGACAGTAAGGGTAGTGGAGCCTGGAATTGGACTAGCTTCATGGGAGATAATAGGAAAAAGCTCTTAAGAGAGCTTTCCAAGAGGCTAGCCAGTTACAACTGTTAACAGAAGAACACATGCCACATGGTCATTCAATTATGGAAGGTAGGAACAATTTACACTCTACACAATTTATATGTTCATAAAGTAATCAGTTGAGATAAAATCATAATCCAAGTAATCAATTCATCCTCATCAATTATTACATCCCAATTTAATGACAAGTTGGGCAATTTGCTGTTCTGTCTTTAGGGACTTTCTAGAGCGGGAGCCCTTCTCTACAGGACTATTTCTAACACAAGTACATGTCTTCCATACCTGATTTGACAAGTGAAAGCCTCCTCTCCACTACTCCAGGAGAAGTGGAGAGAAGGCTTTCCATTATGAAACCACAACATTATATTTTTTCCTTTACATAATGAAATCGAAAATTGAGACTTATTCTTGGCCAGAAATACATAAGTCAAGAGGAAATGCAAAAACAAAATGGTGGACCACCTATTGAACCAATCACCAAAACAGCAGAGTGAAGAAAAATTATGTCTCCTTCACATGCAAATATGCTTGGTCATACTCCATCTCATTGTCATAAAGGAACACCAAAAGAGAATGAAAACGTTCTAAAG
>CALNXJ010000007.1:8075000-8140000 GCA_942486045.1 Pocillopora meandrina | reverse complement strand
TTTTGCACTTCTCCTTTCCAAGACTGTTTATGATAAGCTCCATGTGTTAGTTCATTCATTTTTCTTTAAATATGATTGCCAATGATGAGTACCAGTGCTTGTCTCAACTATAGAGATTTGACATGGAATATTGTATTGCATTCAATAACCTAAAGTAAATCAGTAAATTTATTACTTCAGAAGAGCTGCCTGGTTTCTCATACTTCTATGAACAACCTTCAGGCTTCTGCTGACAATTGAAACTAGCATTTCATAAATAAATAGTGTTTAAACAGAAAATTTGGGAATTGCATGAGAATCCCTTTGAACTGAATCAGAAAACAAACAAATTCTCGGTGGCTTTTAATTTAGCCATTAAATCTTGAGCGATGCTTTTCAATGATGTCTGCCTTTGGAGGTGTTGACTCTGAGGCTATATTCCTTGTTACAAGAACTTGTTACTTTCACAGACAATTAAAGTCATAAATTTATTCCAGAAGCCAAAGTACTTTGGTTAATCCCTGGGGTACAAGGGCTTTCACACCAAATCCCAGGGATAAAACCCCGAAATTAGCCCTAAAATTGTACTTTCAAAAAAGATCTCCCACACTGATAGAATGCGGTGGATTTTAATCTCATTTTATCTGACAATTCTTTGAACCTTAGGCAATGGAAGGTTCAAAGTTGGATTGATTTGAAATTATTCTCACCAATCGAGAGCAGTTCATAATTAACCATGTCACGTGACAATTTTAAGAGACCGAAAATTAGGCTTTTTCAATTGCAAATACCGTAAAAACTTGTGTATAAGCCGCACTCATGTATAAGCCGCACCCCCAACTTTCAAGTATGATTTTGAAAAAAAAACTAAAAATGTGCTTTTGTAAAAAAGGTGATCGTTTGTTTGCGCATCAAAATGTTCACAAATAAACTTGAGGAAATTTAATGTTGTGTATTTGCAGTGACATTTTAAATAAGTCAATCAACTCTGAAAATACCTTTTAAAAGGTTCTCTTTAATCAATTTCCCCATTTCCTGCGAAAGACAACAGTTCTCTTCATTGCTAAAGCCCACAGTTGAAATGAAAATGGAACGATGGAACGAAAATAAAGCGCTGGAGAATGCTACAAAACGTTTGCTTAGTAACCACGCGTTTATTTGACGGGGGAAGTCTGGACACCAGAGAAGGACAGAAGTAAACAAATGCTGGACTTGTGAAGACTGTATTTTACAAAACTGAATAATATATTTACAAGTAACAGGTACAGATATCTTGATATTAGAAAACGAAATTCCTTGTTTAAGCAAAAAACTATTTACATTGTACAATGTTTGAAAGTATGGCTCATCAATCTTTGTTCAAAGCGAAATCTTGTACAACACAGTTCGGTATCATTTTCACGAGACAAGCAAAAACTATTTACAGGAGCATTAATATACAGTTAAAGTTCATTCTATCGACCAGTGTTCAATGTTCAACAACTGTTGTAGTTGCTTAGAAACCATAAAAGTCCTCGCCATCGCTTTCACCAAAAATGTTCTCAAAGCATTCAGGGACAATTTCTGCAAGTTGTCGTTCAAAGTGATCAGCATAATACAGCTGGTCGTCACCATCTACTTCATCAAGATCTTCAAATGGATCTGAGTCCAACTCCTCTTCCCAGATTTCTTCGTCTTCTGTGCCATCCAATGCGTTGGTGATACAACATTTGCAAAACGACTTGGCGATCATCTCTGGTGGTATGTTGTCCCAGGCATCACTGATCCATCTGCAGATCTCGTCAAGCCCGACCTTGCGAATGCAACCCCCAGCAGTAAAGCTGTGCTGTCCAGCCAACATCCAGTCTTGCCACTTTGCCTGCATGCGATCCATGAAGGGCTTGTTAATGGACACATCCAAAGGCTGAAGCATGCTGGTCATGCCACCTGGAATCACAACGCACTCTGTATTGATGGATCTCAAGGTACTGCGAACTGGTTTGGATAAGTGGGCTCTGAACGAATCCCAGACAAGCATCGACTTTCGCCAGCTGAGGCCACCAACTTTGCTCCAAATGGTCTGTAACCAGTCCTGCACAAGCGGTTCGTCCATCCAGCCCTTTGCATGGCACCTGACAACAACGTCTTTCGGAGGCTGCAATTATTGATGGTGAAATACAACAATTGCTTGGTAAAGGGGTTCTTGAGGAGACTGACCCTACTTATGGTCAGTATGTCTCTACCATTTTTCTCAGGAAGAAGAAAAATTATTCTTACAGATTAAACTTGAATTTAAAAGGACTGAATGCATCCATAGAGTATCAACATTTTAAAATGGAAAACTTGACATGTACTATTCAGTTAATGAAGAAAACTGTTATATGGCCTCTGTAGATCTAACAGATGCATACTACACTGTTCCTGTGGCAGTTGAGCACAGGAGATATTTAAGGTTTCTCTGGAGAAATAGGTTGTTTCAATACACATGCCTATCTAATGGTCTTGTGTCGGCACTAAGATACTTTACAAAACTGTTGAAACCAGTGTATAGCACATTGCGTAGCCAGGGCTACTTGAATGTTGGTTATATCAATGACTCATATTTACAGGGGGACTCCAATACAGAGTGCAGAAGTGATATTCTCACTACCCTAAACGTAATTGAGTCTCTAGGATTCCTGATTAATCATGAAAAGTCAGTGTTGCAACCATGTCAGAAATTGGTACTCTTTGGCTTTCTTTCAGATTCTGTCAACATGAAAGTATTCCTTGCAGCAGAAAAAAGAGAGAGAATAATTTTGGCATGCCAACAACTTCTGAAGAGAAGTGTAATTTCCATAAGAAAAGTTGCCCATGTCATTGGACTTCTCGTCTCTAGTTTGCCTGCTGTCCAGTATGGACCTCTTCATTATAGGAGTCTTGAAATTGATAAAAATATAGCTTTACAACAAAATAATGGCAACTGTAAAGTTATTATGACCCTCTCCTCAGAATCTGTCAGTGACCTTGGCCGGTGGGTGACTAGCCTACCTATAGCATGGAAAAATATTACCATGGGCAACCCAACTATAGAAATGGCAACAGATGCATCAACTTTAGGCTGGGGGGCAGTCTGCAATGGAAAAAGTGCCCAAGGCATGTGGCCCCCACTTGAAAAACAAAAGCACATTAATGAACTTGAATTATTAGCAATATATTTCTGGAAACGATTACATATACTGCAGTCACCAAACAGAGTTAAAATTGCGAGCAGTGTTGAACAGCAGAAGTTTACTTTTTAAGTCTAAAGTACAAAGAGGGGAAGTTTGTTATGGAATCCCATTTTGGTTGTAATTTTGAAATTAAAATTGTAAACATTGTCAATAAAATATGTTTACTTTGTTAAAAATTAACTTTACTTGTTCATAGTTTCCTGGCAAGGAAAAAAGAAGGTCACTTTTAAGGTTAACTTTACACGTTTAAGAGCTTGACGTGTTTATGGTTTCCTTACTACTTGTAAATTTGGCGAAAATAAAGATTGCATATTATAACAGTAGAACTGTCTTTGTCTTCAAATCAGTTAATAATGATTATATGATTTAATTTACATTACAGCATTACAGCAGTCAGTCATTGTGGTTGTTCAAGTATATAATGGACATCCATGGGCATTCCACACTCCAAAATGGAAATCCAGAACAAATGGCCCTGCTTGTATTTGTAATAAGTGGTTGAACATATGTCAAAGCAAGCCAAGCCATAAATGTTTTAAAAGTGTCTTTATCAATGTCTGCTTGTATTTCAACAGCATATTCACTCAACTCATCTAATTTTTGTCTCAAAAGTATCCAATTCTTCGAATTCTTTGTTTTCATCCACATCACTGTTACTAGTCACCATATCTATAACCTTCTCCACGCTAAAATTAGCCACCATCTTTGTTTAATCTTGCTAATTTTTTGCACTTTGCCGCTGACCACAACTCTGACTTTTGTGGCACAATTTCAGTCCTCGTTTGCCCAAAGTGCTGAGATTTTTGCAAAGTTCTTCAAAATTTTTACTTATAAAATCTTTACAACCTGATTTGCTTGACATTCATGCATCAGCCTACCAGAGGCTTCCCCTCTCAGGCTTGTGCTCATCAGAAAGGCCAACAAGCCATACAAGTATTTGAGAATTTAAAAGAATGATTCTCCGGAAACGGGATGATTGAGGTTAATACCAAAAAAATGTAACTAATCAGACAAAAAAAAATCCATTTTAAGCAGAACAAGCAAATTTGTTTTCTAAATATTATTATTTTTTTTTTTAGTTCTGTATTATCAAGCCTTTCCCACTCATTGAAAAGAGTTGAGATGAGTAGCTACCCACTGAAGGTTACTTTAGTATCCCTTGAAAACAGCAAAGTGAAAAACCCAGAAGGCAGATTTATGTCCTGATAATCCTAGAAACTGCAAATGTTCCCACATCCCAGGAGGAGCTGGGTATGGCCAAGATAAAACTAGTCAGCACCAATGGGCTACCTCTACAGGATTTAGCAGGAACTAGAGGTAACTGGTAGTTTTATTCAAAGCATCATTGTTTTGTGCTGAAAACAGGACATGTGTCCTTTCCATTATTCCTTTTGGGAGAACATCCCTTCTCCTCATCAAAGCATGCACATGCATCCCTTTACACCCATGGAGTATACTAATACCCAGAAACAAAGGTTTGGTCTTGTTTCAGTAGTTCATGCTCAAAGACAAAGGTAGTTGTGTCTAAATAAGGGTTTTACAAAGCCATACGAATTTTTGGGAATCCTCTTGTAATTTGGATAAGTTTGAACATATGGACTGCCTTCCCAGACAATAGGTTTCAGATGACTATGTCAATCAGTCATTAATATTCTTCCATAGATTGGCTGCTGAGAAAACAAAGTTTGCCAAATGTTAGAGGTGAGGGTGGAATTTTGTGGCATTTTATGGCAAATATGGATTTGTCTACAAAATGGTAGATTCGAGTGCCATCACATCATCCATTTCAATGTCAATCCATTAATTGTATTCTTGTGAATATTAAATGTTGGTGTTTTGACCTTTCCTAGGATTTCTTCTACCCTGCTCACATCATAGAAACCTGCTCATAAGAAGAAATGCCAACAACTAGTTTCTGCAAATGCTATTTAATTATGGTTACCATGAAGTTACATTTAAACTTAATATTATTGAATTGTTTCATCTGGTTTTAGTCCCCTCAAACTCCAATGCAGTTGATGCAGCCTAAACAAGCTTGCTTTGGAGTTCTAATACCTATCTTATGCTGAGATTTCAATTGCTACACATTTGAAGAATTAAGTATGTTGTTTCTGTTATTTTTTTGAATGTCAACAAAATATGATAGGGCTATACTCAGCAGTGCCCAGTAGCCAAACTGTTACTAACTTTTGTCTCACAAGTCAATTAACAAGTCCTCTTAACTAGGGGGTGGCAAACATAAACAAGTGACCTGAATGTCTGTGTACAGAAGTACTTGATATGGGACTCCCTGGGATTGACATGTCCTTCTAATGTGTAATAAGGTGAATTGCCCACACATATGCCTCTGCCACGACACTTCATCTTCATTATTAAACTACTGAGTAAACCCTTCATGCATATTTCCAGCTTCATTAGAACAATTCCTTAACATTGATGGTTGTAAATTAAGGAAAGAATCTGTTGGGATATCTTCTCTTGAAATGTAATTGCTGATTCTTTGCTAATTTCAGAAAGGGATTTAATCTCATAGACCACCAGGTGATGATTAAAAGATATCTGTTCTCAATATACACCCTTGCTATCAGCACTGGATTGCACTGTGACTTTCTGGTGAAGAGAACCAACCAGAGACTGTACGCACTCAGGTCACTCAGGCACTGCAGTGTTCCAGTTTCAGATATGATTCTGATTTACACATCCCTTGTAAAATCAATATTAGAATATTCATGTGTCATGTTTTCAAACTTGCTGCTTTATTTGTCAGATGCCACCAAAAATGTGCAAAAGCACTGCCCCCCTCAAATTATTTTCCCTACCTTATCATATACTGAAGCTCTGACAGTGAGTAATTGACAATCACTTTAAGACAGAAGGATTATGGTGTGCGAAAGGTTAATTACCAGTCTTATACCAGATAACCCTGTGTACAAGCTCATTAGAAGTTGCATAATAGATACTCAATATAAAGAGAAAGAAATTTATCTCAAACAAATACGCCTTATAAATGCTTCTTGGTTGCTAATACAATCAATTTTTCCTTAGCTATTATTATTCTTTTCTAGCCAGACCTATAAATCAGTTATTTATACTGCGCAAGAGGAATTAATAAACATATCCAAATATCCACAAGCACAGACAAAGACAGGAGACGAAAAATGTATTAGAGTTCATTCATGAGGGAAAAGAAGGGTCAATACATGGGGTTTGGGATTACATTTCATCTACTGCTGACAATCAAACCATGGACAAACTGATGTCTGGACTTAAATGAGGGAAATATCTCCAGGGTCTGTTTGACAAGACGATGAAAGGGAATCAAATTTAGATGAGGCTTTTAAACAAGCTGTCTTTATGAAGTACCACAACTTCCTGTCTCACAGAAAGTATGCCCTTGTTTGCAGAACTCAATCCTCAGTTTCTGATCTCAACTCTCATCTACGGGTACCCTGTAACATAAAATGCATAGGTTTGGACTTAACAGTACCAAATATAGCTATTTCTGACAAACTGGTAAAGGATTTTGTAAGAAGTCTTTAAATTGGTCAAGTCGATCAAATCTACAATGCACCAGGTGTCTCCAGAACAATAACTTGGTTGGTTTTCATGATAATTGATCTGCATCTAAGACTTCCCTATTTGTCCCATAAGCTTATTTGGTTTAATGACAACATGAATCATTTCATGATGCAATTTTCTGATGAAGGGGCTTTACGTCAAGTCACCTAACCATGTCAATTGGCAGTCTAATGTCATGGAATTTTGTGGACAGGGTGAGCAGCAAGGATTTTCAGTACATTTTACTTTGAGTCAGTTCAGAGGAGATGAAATACTGCAAAGTATCTGGAAACAACACACTGATGAAATGGAAATGTTTGAGGGTAATGTATTTATTGTTTCTAATAAGTAGTGTACTGTAGAGTTGCAGCCCTGATAAAGCTGGGTTATCAATGAGTTGAATTAAGTTGCCACTTACCCATCTTCTTATCCTAATGAAAGTAAAGGAAATATGTGTACTATGGGTGCCACTATTGGGACAGGGGACGAAGATTTCTTCAAGCACCGTACTCTAGAAGTCAGAAATTCCCATGTTAAGAGGATCAATGAGTTTATGATTTCCCTGCCATTTTCTCTGAGTGAAAAAATTTGCCACTCCAGGAAACCACAGTTCAAGGGAGAGAATAGGCTTTGCCAGCTGATCAAGGAAATGGGAATAGAAATTCACAGATTTATGTTCCACATAATGATGGTCCTAAAGAAGGATCAACTAGAGTTGATTTTGTGAATGCCTCTAACCAAAAGTTTGTAAGTGACCTAGGCAGTGCACTGTCAAGTTACCATGAAGAGGATTTTGGTGAACTTGGTTGTGGGTTTAGCTTCTGTGAATAGGGATCACTACAATGATAAGGCTCAGAGGCACAAGAAGCTTCCAGTATGGTTGATAGGAGGCCAGCCGATTGCTTTGATAACTTTTCTATTTCGCTCATTGATGCCCTTAAAGTTTCTGATGAGTCCCCAGCTCAGAAAGTAGAAAGGTAAACCTTAGGAAAAATAACACAGTTCCTTAGGAATGCTGGGCTTTTTTTAAACAAAATTGAAGTTAGCCCTTCCAACTTGGTGAGCATACAGAATTTTGTACACTTTATTTTTAATTTATATGCATTTATTTTTTAATCATGTGGACAAAGGGGTATGCCATACCACATTATACAACTAAATTGTATGAAATCCATAAAGTGGGTTACAGCATTACATCCTTACAGGCAAAAGAGGCTTCAACACTTGGGGGTTAAAGATGACTTGGATTTGACAAACAGATCCAATACAACAATTGAAAAGGGGAAATGGTGGCAAGTCATAAGAGCTAACTGTGTTGATAGAACATTAACCAATGTCAAGTTCTTGTACTTCTCATTTGAAGTCTTTGCTTCCTTCTCACTTAAATTTTGACAACTTTTGCAATTGTAAAAGAGAAAAGGATATTAATGATTGCATATGTGAAGTGTGCGTAGATGCTGGGATAACTGCCTGGTGTGCAGAGGGGCAGAAACTAATACCTGAAGTCCTTTCATCATTAAAACCATTGTTATGCTCTGTATGTAATGAGAGATTTCCTAATAATGTAACATATAAGGCTCATAAAAATGTCCACTAACTCAGCAAGCAGCCTGGTAGTCCTGTCAAAAATAGCTATAACCTAAACCCTAGAAATATGAAAGTCAGTGACCTAAAAATGGAGCTGCAGAGTAGGCAATTAAGCACAAGTTGAAACAAAGACATTCTTATCAGATGCCTTGAGGGTGCATTAGCTAGTGAGACTGTGTAATAAGTTTGTTTATTGTCACTGTATTACCAGAAACCTCCAAAATCATATTTAATTACTGTGTATGAAATTTAAATAGGTTTATTTGTTAACCAGGGAAAGTTTAACTGCATTGTCATTTAATATTTTTTATTATGGAAGTTATGAAATTTGAAATGATCTATTTTACAAACTAGATAGAAAACTAAATCTGTTTACTAGCATAGGCCTTTCACAGGAATTGATCACATGACTGGTCTCCCCATAGCAACACCATGCTGACTGGTGGACTCAACAACGAGTAAATATCGCAACTTTTGTTGTAATCTCTCAACTTTTTTTTTAATGTTTTATAAAGAATGGTTAAAACTTATTAAACAAAATTTTTAACAGCAAATTGGACTCAAGATTTGTCTCTGGATCCCGATTCAACTTTCGAGGATGTCCTCAAGACAACAGTACAACAACAGCAGTCTGGACCATTGGAATCACAAGAAATCATAAGTTTGTTTTATTTTGAAGAAAGATCTTTCGGTAAAAGATGACAGAACTTAATCTTTTAAGATTGCTATCAATTATTCTCTTGACTTATCATGTATTTCTTTACATATTTTCACTGAACATCCTTCCAAGAGGATAAAGAAGTCCAGAGATCACTGTTGTGTTCCAAAATGTGAGGATGATGCTCAATACAATGCCTCGTTGTCTTTTCATCAAATCCCAAAGAAAAAAGACCGTATAAAGATCTAGACTTCGATAATAAGAAGAGATGAGGATGTATTTTTTCAAGGTTAGAACTGTTTGCTCGATTTATTGAACACCAAGTGATCTAAAATTGGACATGACATTACAGTACACTCTCGTATGCTCAACATACAATAATGTGCAGTTTGTGACATTTTTTAACAATCAATGCAATTTATAGCTCATTTTTTTTTCATAGACTATGAACAATGCCAGAGTGTGCTCTAAACATTTTTTTGGAGGAAGACTTCTTGCCAACTGACAATGCAGCATGTCAACTATTACAGCAAGGTGCATTTCCCCACACATTTTCATGGAAACCAAATGCCAAAGTGAGGAGAAAAGTTGAAAGGTAACTTACTTTTTCTTTATTATGTTAGACTTCTAGAATTCCATGCTTAAAGGTCACTATGTTGCTATTTCTAGGTCCTTTACTCCTTTAACTTGTGGCAATGTTCATGTTGACGAAGAAAACAACCAACCTGAGATCAGCAGTGAAAGTAGTGAGATAGATGTCCTTGAAGAAAAGTTGAAAGACTTAGAGCTAGAGTTGAAATCCACTAAAGATGAATATTCTCAATTCAAAACCGCCGCACAATTAGAAATTCAGAAAGCAAACATGGCTACAACACAGGCAAAAGATGAACTAGCAAGACAAAGAGCTACATATAAATTTGGGGTAGAAAGGTTTACCAGGGATGATAGTAACATTAAGTTTTATACCGAATTCCTACTTATGAGCACCTCATTGCTTTTTATGAATTTGCCAAGCCAACTGCTGAAACCATCACATATTGTTAAGCATCAGGTGTACTAGATAGCAGGACATCCTCAATGCTTTTAATTGGTGACTGCCTTGTATTTTATTTGCATCAGACTAGGATTATTTCAGCAGGATCTCCCTTTCCACTTTAATTTACACCCATCCTCAGTAAATCAAAAGCTCATCACTTGAATCAACTATCTTTTTTTTTACTTGGTTTATCATAACTTATCTTCCTGATCTAAGGACTTTATCAGAAAAACTGTAATATTTGCCATGTTTGCTTAGGTCCTGGAAGATTCTATGGTGCTGGTGCTGCTGTTGGTGTTCCTGCTCCTCGAGTTCATGGTGTTCCTGCTACTAAAGGTCTTTCAAGTGGTCTAGCTGGCCGCAGGGGTGGTCCTGGTTGTGGTTGTGGTCGTGGTCATGGTCATGGTCGGGGTCAGGGTCATGTTCACAGTCACGGTCATGCTTGTTCCCCTACCCCTAACCCTCCTGCTCCTACCCTCTGCAAATCCTATGATGATCCGATGTTGGGAATCCCATTCCTTCTTTTACCCCTTTAAGGCCAGCTGGAATCCATTTTGAGTGGCCTCCACTCAGGGGCACCATGACAAAGGCGGTAGAGTTTTTTAACCTCTTTTTTATTATTGAAATGATAACTAATATAGTTATGCATACTAATAGCTATGCTTGGGAACATGTATTTTCTGGGTCCCATTAGAGTTAAAGAAACAAAAACTATCGCTAAGTTGCAAACATATGTAGAGGGAGCAATACGAAGACCGAAGGAATTTCATATTTTTGATTCAGATATTCCTTTAAATACACTTGGGTCTGTCAATCAAATATATGCTATAGCACGTTTACTAACAAATTTTCAAGGTCCACTTATCAAAGAAGATTAGTAGAATTACTATTGAATATATACAAGAGACCAGAAGTTTGTATATTTTATATTATAGTAGCTGACTTGAACCTCTTTATTGTGAACCAAATAACAGTGAATTTTTTTTACCAGATAATGAGAAATCTCTCTGATGTTCATAGTATTATTTGTAGAATTGTTATGGTTTACCTTGAACATGGGTTATGACATTCATTACTTAATTCAAAATTCAGTTTATTTGTACGATAATATTATTATTAAGGTTGCAAATAGAAATTAGAGAAAAAGGCATCAACCTTATCCTTTGCATTTTGAAAAAACTCTTTGTCATAATAAATTCTTGAACACACAAATGTACTGTCATCAATATAACTAAAAAAAGTCACACCACTGTAAGCCAGTGAGCCCCAATTGGCATTGCACTTGATAACAGTACTCATGTGTTGTCTTGAGAGAGTACTCATTTTAGGCATTCTTCGACAAATACCTCACATTATCAAAATTTGTCTGCCCCCTCTTTTACAACTTTGACTTCCAATAATCCCAAGGGATCTAGTCCATTTTGAGGAGCCACAAAGTCAACAACACGATCTCCACTGCAAATGAAGAATTATCATAACTTCTCAAATGACACAAAATGAAGTACAATCATTCAACATTGTGATGGCCGTGAAGCTAGTGGTAGACTGGATATGAGAGATGGATCAAACTAATTTTCGCGGGCCATTTCAGATTTCCTGGGTTCTGTACTTGTTCGCTCTGTTGCCTTCCTTACAGGGATAATTAGCTTAACATATTTTATTCATGGCGTCTGCTGATTCGGAAGGTAAGAATATTTCTTTTTTTTTCATTTTAGTCTAAGTTATGAATAATTCAGACTTGTGGTCCTTGTGAATATTCATGAGACATGAGTACGTGATGTGGAACAAATTCGGTAAAAAAGAACTTGATAAATATGCATGCTTGTCAGAACTCCTGAGGCAACTACAGAATGCAGGCCTATAGCAAGGGGTACCTTTACTGATGTAACGGTCGACTGACTCTGCTGCTCGGATGTCAAGGTCACTACCAAGCCAAACCAGCCACCTAGGCACTAACACTTTTATACACATTATATCACAAACACTAACTCCGCCTGGCCGCCGAGCCACTTCACTCCCTAATACAACGAGCTAAAGGATTCACTGATATCTGTTTCTACAGAAATGACCTCGTATTCTGTAGTTGGCTTTATTTTGTACTCGGAAATCGCTCAGTTTGTTCAGATTTGTTGTACATGGTGTTAAATCTTATGGCGCCATCCTTGTTTCTCATATCTGATTTTTGCAAGTTATAACAACTGTGCTGAGAGCTTTAGATTGTGGTTGATTACTTTGAACAGCTTGAATTATTTAAGTGCAGCTACGACCGTCACGTTTGATGCACAAGTGCTTCCTTATGACTTAACAAATTTGTTTTACCAGTTCAGATAACTTAAATGAAGCTAAGTATGTGACCAGAGGCATATAATTATGCTTGTGATGTTACCCAACAAGTGAGAATATAGGCTAGTTCCTAACCTGTGATCATACCCTCTCTCCAAGAAAAATGGCCGCCTGATCGCATGTTAGTGTTTTCCACGATACCTTCACAAGGGCACAACAAGCTCTTTGAGAATATACCAGAATGAAGTATTTTTTACCATTCACATGCATGGCCACTTTCTGTGTTGTTTTTCTCGAGTACATGGCAGCACTGCTCAAATTTACTGAGCTGCTTTGCAGGCGGTGATCTGAATTATCTAATTGTTTCTGTTATACACAGGAAAAAATTTCAAAAAAACATCCAGGTTTTTTTGCTAATTCCCATTTTTAGAAAAAACACATTAATGGGAAAAAGAGCGATTTCCAATTTTTCTACTGAAATAACATTAATGTGTTTTTTGAATTTAAGTGTTTTTTTAGCAATTAACATTAAGACTGGGAAAAATCATGGATGGTTTTACATTGAAATCCATTTATGGGATTTTAGGGAACTTAAAACATTATTGTGATTTATAAAAACCATGAATGTGTATAACATAGGACCATTATTGGTATATTTATTTCCCATCAATGCGTACGCCAATAACCATTCATGTTATGCTATTTGACATTAATGGAATATAACATAAGCCTAAACCATTAATGTGTAAGGCTAAAACCATCAGTGGTTTATTATTTAAACCATTAATGGGATAGAGCTTCAGTTAAAAACCATTAATGTAAGATTGGAAACATCAATGTTTTCTTTCAAGGAACTTAAAACATTGATGTAATTTATAAAACCATGAATGTATATGACACTGGACCATTATTGGTTTATCTATTTCCCATCAATTGTGTTCTCTAATAACCATTTATTTTACATAAATGGAATATATGACGTAAGCCAAGCTGCATGCATAAATTATATTAAATAAATGTGTAAGGCTAAAACCATCACTGTTTTTTTTATAATTTTAGAGGAGTTTCAGTTATAGACCATTAATGTAAGATTGAAAATTAAACGTCAATTTTTTTTTAATGTCATTAACAAAACGGTCTGTGTATTTTAATCATTTCCCATCAAATTATGAATCTAATTAGACACTTGTGTTTAATTAATTTCTCATAAACGGAATACAATCTACAGCATCAGTTGTTAACAGCAATAATGTAAGTTAAAAACTCCAAATTATGTGTTTTTTACTTTTAGCCATAAATGGGATACCAGATCAGCTAATAAAATAAAATAAAATGCAATATCAACGACTTGTGTCTTAGTAAACCATAAATAATTGAGACTTGCATTTGCGTTTTGATGTTGGCTGATTTATTGTTTTATCTTTATAAAACATCATCATAATGTTTCATACCAGTAATCAAAATAATGAATCACCAATGATAAAAACAGCTTAGCATCTCAGGGTGTTCTAAAGTGTTTGTCCATTAATAATCAACTGGCACCATTTCCCATATGTCCTCATTCCAGTCTCCAACAGCATTATGAAGTAAAGTGTTCCAGGAAACTTTATCACTGGCTAAACGAGGATTTCTTTCTGGGGAATACATAGCAATAACAGACCCATATACATCTTCCCTCTCTCCAACCTTGTTGTAGTACAGAACTTTGGCAATTTGGTGATTTGCATCAACACTTAACACCCTTCCAAACCATGGCTGGGGATCAGTTCCGTTGATGAAAACCATCTCTCCTTCCTTTGGGTACAATGGTACTACCACATCGTTTGGAGACAGTGGCATGCTCTTCCTCATAAAATCGACAACAATTGATTCTAAAGGCTGAGAAGGATTAGGAAAAACTATAGCCTTTCTCAAAATACTTGGCGCCGGTACAATAATCTTCTGAGAAAGACTCCCATGGCATAAAATGGGAAAGCCAGTACTTGCAAATGTTACAAGTTTACCATCATCATCTTGTTTAGTTGGAAGTAACTGGCCTTGAATAAACTTGTGGTATTCTCCTTCAATCTCAAGACCTAGAAATTTTTCTACCAAAACAACTGATTGGACATTGTTCATGTTAAGAAAAACATGTTCTCCTGTCCTGTACAATAGGCCCTGACCTTGAATACCTTGTTGTGGTAAAAGAAGACTTCTGTAAGCCAAAGCTATTTCCGGAACAAGAACTTCACCACTTGATGTACTTGACCCAGTAAACTTTGATTTGATGAGATCCACATCCTGTTTTGACAGCTGGACTTCATTTCTCTCAGACCCACCAACAAGAATTCCCTTTTGCTGTAGTTCTCATGACGAGGTGAGGTTTTGGCAATGTCACTTAAGTGTCTTGCTCCTTCCAAACTGGTGGCACTCATCTAGAAAAAAAAAGTTAATATTTTTCTCAGTCAGATTGTAGCTTAACATAATTATAAGAACTAAAGTTAATTTGGCTAAAGATCACTGTATGAATTATCACTGACATGAGAACAAGAAATAGAACGGAGGGTTTAAAGTTTTGTGTAGTTTTTCTTCCATACAAAAGCTAACTTTAACTTTTTTCAAATTTTAAATCACCGTGGAAATCATCTTTTTTTTTTTTGGCTTAGCTTAAAAATATTATTTGTAGTCCTAACCTTTCTTTAGGATTCAATTACATGCCTTAAGTATTAGTGGACTGCATAACAATGGAGTTACAATTATATCATTTAATGTAATGTCTACAACAAACTAATGGCTTCATGACTGAGTCTGTAATTACTGTATGTAAAGTTAAGGCAGCCCAGGAATTCCTTTTTGTTCACAATTACATTCTGAAATGTAATTACATTATGGCAACTTTCAGTGTAAAATTTACATGTACAATGCAGTGATGGCATTTTATGGCTACTAACAACTTTTCAAATACCTTTTCCAGGCAGAACTTGTACTGTTTGGGCTGGTCCTTGATGCTAGAGGAGAGATGTTGAAGCAATTCACGTCGTGCTTCTTTTTTGGCATAGGTGCATTCAATGTTCTTAAAGTTGGACTTTGTTGTAACATACCTCCGCACTGCCCTTTCAAATGGAAAACACCAGTAGTTGTCAGGGTGTGAAAACCGCATAGCATCGTCAGGAATATGAAGAAGGTTGTGCTCAGTGACTGTACATGAAGTCAGACCCCTATGCTCTTCAGTAAGCACTAAGTAGCGTTGAGCTAACTTGGAGAAAAGATGAACATCATCGAGCACCCATCCATCCCGTTTACAGAAGACAAGTTCTGTCATCCTGACAGTAAGTTGCCAAATGTGATAATCCATATCTTCTAAGAGGTCAGCAAATATTACTTCAGAGGCTGGAAAGGCAAATTTGTGGAGTTCTTCTGCCTTCCAAAAGGCCAGGCGAGAACCATAACCATTAGGAATTCTTCCATCTTTCAATTCTACAGTTATAATAATCAGAAAATCAATTGTACAGTTCTGTTGTATAAATTAATATATGTAGTGTACGCTGAGTAAAAATTTACTGAGTTGCTAGACACACCGTGTTTTAAGTTACTAGACGTAATATAATTTGTAACTTCATTTGGTATTTTTTCATAAACAGACTCATCAACAGACTCTCTGGTTACTTAACCAGAGATGTGCTGCTAAAGATTTATAAGCAAACAGTGCTACCAATCCTTGACTATGGATGCACAGTGTGGATGGAATGCCCTAAGGGTATGACAGACAGTCTGGAAAGACTTCAAAATCAAGAAATGCGCTCCATACTCAAAACAAACAGAACCGCATGCACCCAGAAGATGAGAAGTAAACTGGGACTTCTGACACTTAAAAACCGGAGGCGTTTTATTAGTTTGCATATGTATTAATGCAATTACTGTTAAATTAATAACTTAAGATGTTAATGACAAAAGAATAAATTCTTGTTTATTACAGACCTGCAGTCCAAGGAAAGAAGCGTAGACGTTGGTCAACTAATTTACTGTCAATCTTCTCAAGAGTGATGAAGCTTTTGAGTTGTGCTGCTATGACATTTGAAGGGAGGTTATGCATAGTGTCATACACAAGATCCTTGAAAATGTCAAATCCATAAAGTTTGTGCAGTCGATAAAGGACGCTTAATCCAGTATAACCACTGTTCCTGCTTTTTTCTGCCCGAACAGTTTTGCGGTCTTCCTCATTTATATCTTTCATCGTTTTCAAGTCTTCTTCCAGCTTTCGCTCCTCCCATGCAAATCTGGCGTGGTACCGATTATTAACATAATAGTATGTGCTTCCACCCTCTGGATTGATAGTACCTATTGAATAAAATGGACTTTTATTTCAGACAAGAAACTGACCAAAAACCAATGTGAATAAAGAAATGACAGCATATTACCAATCTTTTCTTCAGAAATATGATAAACCATTTTGCTTTGAATTCATTCTTACTCACCAGCTGGTATTTAATTATTTTGCAATATGCAATTATATGCACAGCATTTTCTAGAAACATTATTTTACAAAAATGCAATAAACACAAGTGTACATAAAAAAAAACACGATATTTTATTAACCTATCAGAATTTTTGCCAAAAATTAAACAATATCATTACTTTTACATTAATTATTACTACTGAAAAGACTATAATTTCAGTAGAGTGCTACACTGTAAATCATACATGAATAAATTGTGTCTAATTTACCTTTTAGTTTGTCTCTACGGCATGGTAATATACCATGTTTGATGAACTTCCCTACTTCGTGTTGTGCAGGATAGTCACCTGTCCATAGCAGAATCAAGATGCGCAAGATGATCCTTCCTGCCGGAAGACCAGGAAATGACTCAACATAGTCAACTTCAAGACCTGAAAAAAAAAATGCATGTTTAAAGAAGTTGCTATTGCACACGCATGCAAGTTTTGGTTAATTAATTAAATTATTCAAATGAAATTTGGTCTTGACTATTTTTTTCTAGTTTTTTTGAAACTAAAACAAATTATTAAGTTTAGAATAGAAGTGGTCTGCATGGTTTCCAGTACATGTGCATGTATATTAAATAAATGTATAATTATGATAAATGACTACCTGTACTGAATACTGGTAGATAAATGTTATGATAGAAACTGGGTGTGCCATCAATGGCTTATAAGACGGTATATTGCAACTTGGATTCATACCATCGATAAAGATGTCTTTGATGTCACTGATGAGAGGATGCAAGAAGGGATCCAGTGAGCAAGGCCGACTTTTGGGTAGCTGGTAAGAAGGTACAAAACCTACTACATATATCTGATCAGTACTGCATCGCTCAGCTTTAGCTATGTTTGCAATGGTCACTTCTATTGCACCTGCAAATACCATATTGAAACATTCAATACTCATGTCTGTTAAAGTGATATTTTAGAATCAATCAAGCGGGCTCTAACTAAAAGGTATAAATGAATGGATCAATTAATTTTGTATCCCAAAGATGTAGCCACATTTACCAAGAAGTTTTATAAATTGTAGATGTGACAGAAATTGATAGGAACAACTCTTTATAAGTATTGGCCGGTGGTAAAAGGGTATAGGGTTAGGCCGGGTTCAAGAACTTTCGCAGCACATGTACACCCCTATCCAAAATTTTCATTTGGAACAAGGACAATGTACATGTCTGGATTTTAGCTCTGAACAGTTGCAGCAGACGATATCATCTCTCGTCCAAGCAACAGCCTCATCATCAATTCATCGTCTTTTATTACTATCAGCTTCCATGATTTTGAGTGCGAAAAAATCGAGCGAAAATCACAAAGCGCCAAATTTCCCGCGCAACGATTTCTTGCACCAATCACATCCCTGCATATCCACGTCCAGCCAATCATGTCGCAGTATGTCAATCCCCCCCCCGCGTAACTCCCCGCTGTACATTGTTTAGCAGGGCGCGCTGCGAAGACTACTTCTGTCTTTCTGTCGATTGATGTCGAGGGCTGTTATACAAATTGGGAAGCTATTAGGTCTTTAGTTCTACGAATAAATCGTGACATAATGAACGCCGAAAAACCAGTGGAAGAAATGGATGTTCGTGAAGTGTTCATTTTAATAGAAAAGCACTTCAATACAGAAGTAGCGAAAAGTTCGAAGGTACGTTCAACAAGTGTCAGAATCGATTTGTAGATTTCGTCACTGAATCTTACACATGTATTTTACAGTGAATTGAAATGGCCTAAATTCCCTTTATTTATTGTCTGCTATACTATTTTAACTTACCGTGATAAAGCTGGAAGGATTTTTAACAATTTCTCACAGTGAACACAGAATTTGTCATTTCGGGAACTGATTTTGCATTGCGTTGATACAGGTTGATACTAGTTTGGTTTTGGCGCGAAATAATTGTACGTTAAAAATGTCCCCAATGAACTTCCCCAATAATTTTCCATCGATTATGACACTTTTCCAATTTTCAAATATGTTCGAAAAGCAGGAAATAATATATCATATGCAGAATTCTTGTTGAAAATGGAGATGTTCTTTATGAATTGGTAAGGTTTCCCAGAGTTATGAAAGTGGACATCACGTAATTGTGCAGCTTGTTGCATCGAATACATTGTGTAGGGTACATAACTTTTCAGATGTGTTCATACAATTTAAGCTTAAACAATTTTTCTTACTGCTCGTTTTGATTTTATGCAAACAGCCCAAAAGGTTGATGGAAAAACCTTGGTCCTTCTCTCTAAACGTGCATCCCAAGAACAGTACGAAGCCTGAGGCCTTCTTACAGTTGCCGACCAGCTAAAATTAAGCTCCGTGGTCAATAGTTCTGCCGAGAGCGGGTCCACTGGTTTTGAAGTGACGACGATCAAACCCAAAAAGCCCTCCAAAGCGCAGCTGCTGCAAATAAGTGAAACTGCACGAAGAATTTACAAGACCAAGTAAGTAACTGTCAGGAATGTGTCCTTTTTTACTGTATTTTCTAACTTCATTACAGAAATTTTTCAACCGATTGCATTTGCTCGAAGTGTTTAAAAACAAATTTAAATGCATAATGTAGCAGTAGTTTCTCGAACAAGGAGGAAGTATTTGTATTTCAAACCGTCACAATTTAATAAATCTATGTATGAATGGTTGTCTTAAATATTGGATATAAATTTCCACAATTTTTTTAAATCCGTTTCCTTATTAGGAGAAAAGCTATCAGAACTGCGGCAATTAATAGATGGCCTGGGAATGACATCCCGGATTTTAAGAAGAACAAGGTCGCTGTTGACGAGTTGAATGATCTTGTTAATGACCTCAAGGAGGATTGCTCGTTTCCACCTTTAAACTTTGGCAAAGAGGGTATCAAACAACATATCTTAGACGTTCTTAATGAAAGAAGGAGACATAAAAGGAAAGGACATGACTATTTTCAGGTGAGCTTAATGTCAATAACATTAATTTTTATATATTGACCAATTATTTCTTATTCATGCATGCAGACCTTAATTTGGAAGGAGCTCGAACCTACGGAAAAGATTTTGTTTGCTTTACAACAAAGAACATCTAAATGAACATATTGCTACTAACTTAAACCCATATAAGTTAACAAATTATGATGAAAAAAAAACAGCTCATGTTTCTGTACAACCATTTACATGATTTTTTTGACATTGCAGCCGGATAAACGGACTCTTAAAAGGAAAGTGGATCAAGGAACAAGTTCTGACAGCACTAGTACTGATAATGATATTGGTGGCTCAAGTTCAGCTAGTGGATCAAGTGCTGATCATGAAGAGATTGGAGACTCTGAAGAGACAAATAACTCTGGAGACACAGAAAGTGTAGAAGAATCCGATGAAAACGAGGGTATGCATTACACTGTAAAATATATCTGCATGCCCCCAAAAAAACATTTGCCCCCCAAATGTAATGAAATTGTTTCAGAGGAGTTTGTAATCTTTCGTAGATCTTGATGAGGATACTGCCAAGTTGGTTGTGTGCGTGGCCTTTAATGCAATCCAAATATCTCAAATTTCACGAACCCAGCTGCAGTCTTCAGAAAAAGCTCTTAAAATTATAACAAAAAAGAAAGAGAAGAACGATCTAGTGAAGATAGTTGCTGAAGCACTTGTAGAGAAAGGATTTGTCAAAGTGTTAAATGGACACTCCAAAAAGGTCTCACGAGATGACATTAAAAAAATTAAACCATTTTAGCTCACCAGCTAGTGCTTCTTAAAAAGTTTTCAAAAGGCAAATTTTAGTTGAGTTTGTGGAACTGAAGAAAAAAGAACTTTTATTGGTAAATTTTAGTGAGTTCCAAGTTGCTTGTGTGTTTGTTGGATTTAAAGTCACACTATCCAAAAAGAAAGAGAGAAAAGGTCTAGTGAAGTTGGTTGTTGAAGCACTTTTAAAAGAAAGGATTTGTCAAAGTGTCATATAGACACTCCAAGAAGGTCTCACGAGATGACATTAAAAAAGTTAAACCATTTTAGCTAACCAGCTTAAGTGCTTCTTTAAAAGTTTTCAAAAGGCAACTTTTAGTTGAGTTTGTGGAACTGTCAAGAAGGAACTTTTATTGGTTAATTTTAGTGAGTTCCAAGTTGCTAGCTATATAGTGTGTGTGGCATTTAAGGTCATACATTTTTTTAAGAAATTTCTAGAACCCAGCTACAGTTGTCAACAAAAGATCTTAACATTTAGACCAAAGCAAAAGAAAAAAAAACAGTGAAGCTGGTTACAAAGTCAAAGTGTAAGGATGCTCCAAAAAGGTCTCACAAAGTAACATTTAGAAATTAAATCATTTTAGTTCACCAGTGCTACTTGAAAAAGTTTTCAAAGGGCAACTTTTACTGCAGTTTGTGGAACTGTTGGGTGCAGAAGTTCAAATTGACTGTACACTTTATATTTATATTATTTGTAAGCAACATGAAAGGCCAAAGATTGTACTTTTGTTACAGCAGCCATTAAAACGAGTTTTTCTGTCAGCTTTTCCTCATTATTGCTGAAAACTGTGTGAGTACGACATTTGTGTTTTTTAATTTGTTGTTTTTTTCCCTTCAACTGCCAGAACAGCTCATCACATTTCAATCCTCACTAATTTACAGTGCAATGTGTGTGGGGGATAAAATCTTTATATTCAAGTGGGAAATTAAAATTGAAGAACATCTAATTTTTTAATAATAGTACAAGTGATCCTGTGGAGGCAAACAGAAACTTTATTGCCACTCTGGTGAGAGGTAATGGGAAGCTGGAACTAAAGTGCAGACAGCACCTGTTGGAAGAAAATGTAATGTCAGCATCCATCCCATCCATGGAAAACATCAAAACTCCATCAATGGAAAAAGCCATTATATTTAATTCCCAATAATGGGATTTCCCGAACTATGTACCATTGCATTGATGATTATTTTGTTATAACCATCTATGGAATATTTCTAATAAACATATATGTTTTTATATTAAATTCCCAATAATGGGATTTCCTGAACTACATACCATTGCATTGATGATAATTTTGTTATAACCATCTATGGAATATTTCTAATACACATCAATGTATGTCTTCAGTATCTAAAAGGCATTAATGATTTTAATGGAAATTGTTCAATTCCCAGGAGTAGTTATTTAAAATTGAAAAAATGTTAAACAGCAAAAAAAACATTAATGTTTCTTGATTGCCACCATTAATGTTTCGTTCATAGCCATTAATTTTTAATGGACATTTCACTTGATGTTTAAATGAAAATAACTATTTCTGGTTATTATTCACTAACCATCAATGGTTTGTGCCTCTTACATTAATGTAAATTATTAATAAAAACATTAATGGGAGATGTCCAGCTTTTTCATTAATGGTTATTCCTCGTGGGAATTTACAGATTACCATTTTCTTTACCATTGATGGTTTTCTGGAATTTTTTCCTGTGATAGGTACAACAAATCAACATAGGAGGCAACTCTTTATCAAAACAATTTTAATATGGCTTAGTCATACATGAAATAACTTTCAACTTCTTTCTACTTCCCCTTTTGCAGGAAAAACAAAACAAATAATTGCAAACAAAAGCTGGATGATATGCTATCAGGCAATTCTGATAATTTGAGCTTTGTTAGCTTTTTCCCTACATTTTTTTGGCAATAGTTGCGATTTTTTGCACGAACACACATCTCCAGCTCAATCAGCAGACAAAGACTGCACTATCTGGAAATTACCTGAACTTGTCGCTCAGTCATATTCAAGACTTTTAGGTTAACTTCTTTACATTGTGAATTTACTACGAATGCTGGCAAGTGTTTGTAAAAAAATAAGAGTGGTGGCATATATAGCTGATTTTATAACTGATTTTATGTGGCTTGTATTAGCTCTTGACTTGCATGACTTGCATGCAGGTTCGCATTATTCATGACCCGTGAAAGCCATGCTAGTCAGAAATCCCCAACCATAAATAAAGGCTAACCTCAAGCCACCTAAGCTAATTGTAGGCTAACCTAAATACTATTTAGGTTAACCAGACAACTATTTGCCCCAACAAAAGTATTATTAAAGTTAACTGAAATGGCTCACATGCCTTGCTGGCTCGCAATTTGTCAAGACCCTATCCATCTTCAGCAACAACCATGCTTGAAAATGCTTTTATTACCTTAAGTGTTGACAATCTTTAAAGTAATTAAGCTAGTGAAAGTTGCATTTGTTTTTCTTTTATGATTTATTAAGCACACTAAACTGACACTTTAACCCCCCCTGCTGCTAACAAAAACAAATATTCTGTTTACAAGTAAGATTCCTTCCCTAATTGCCCGGTGGGTAGGGGGGGGGAGTACTCCAGATATTTTTGGGTAGGGATGTGCCGCTGGGACTTTGATACCCTTGCCCTATACTAGACCATGTTCAGCTGCATTTTGCGACCCTATGCTAGACTAGATGCGAAAAGTTCGTACCCTAATTCAGACATTTCTTAGCAAATTGAACGGTTCCAGGTAAATTATACCCTATTCTAGACCAAAATTCTCTGATTTCCATACCCTATCCTAGACTAAACTGCTCAAAAACCCTGCCCTTCACAGCGGCACATACCTATATAGCTTATATATGGGAGAACCCCCCGGGCCTAATTGTAGGCATAGCATCCTATTTGTAGCACACCTGATCCCTAATAATATTAATAATTATTGTGGCTCTCCTGCAATACATTCCAAATCAGAGTCTTAAAGTCATAAGTTTGTTTCTGAACTATTTTTTTATGAAGCTCTGGAAGCCCCTCATGATCACATGAGGTTAATGAAGCTCCCCAAGTCGCAAGCTCACCCAAAATTAAAGCTCTTAATTATTATAATTATAAAGATCAGGTTACAGTAGTTAATAAACAGTTGTATGACAACAATTTAATTGTCTGTTTTTGTTGCACAATTCTATCTCAGAAATGCGACACATGTGGTGGCCAGAATTACAATGCAGCCAAGCGTTGCAAGGTGGAAGGGTGTGGGGCCAAAATCAATATTAAAACCTTTGACTGGGAAAAACTTGCCAAGAAAAAGAAAACACATGTCACTCAACAAAGGAAACTTTTGGAGTATCAGGTAATTACTGCAATGAATGACAAGTGGATTTGTTATGTTCATCCTTTAACTGCATGTAGCCTACATAATTAATGTAACAATGCATGCATGCTTCATCAAAGCTGTGAGCTGAGTGAAAATTCTAAACACATTCTGAGCCTTATATTCAATACCTTTTAATTAATATCTTTGCTTGTGGATTACTCTGCTTGACTCCTTAAAAACTGTTGGTATATAATAATGTCCCCCCTTTTTTTTCTTGATGAACACTTTCTTTGTCAATTCCCAACAGACTGTAGGAATGAAAGAAAAAGACTTTTGATAACCAGGGAGTCTAATGATAAAAAAAATCCATTTTAATACTAGGTGGCACCCTGTTGTGCATGCAAATTGCCCTTGTATGTCTCTCGCTTAATTACCACTGATATATGAGATAAGTAATTTGCATTTTTGGCAGACTGCATTTGCTGTTATGTGACTTATATGGCCATATTAACATTCAGAATGGGTAACTGCTGCATGTGTATGCAAAGCCATGTAATAAATTGTACATACTTAGCAAGAGGATGATCCATGTCACCTGACGCCATGAGTGCATGGCCCATTAGATGACATGATCACCGTAGTATTTTTGAATATAATTCCTCCTTTACTTTTCAGTTATTTTATAACAATAAATTAGACACCTATTTCTATAAATGTTGCACCTGTGATCCATGATGCATGTTCCATGTTGAAAGCCAGCGGTGCACTGTGATAGACTTTGTTTGTAAGCGGTTTGTTCCACCGAGTTCAAACCAAAGTAATGATCATGATACTAATGATGATAACCATACTGTGAAATGTAAAATATTTATGGAATTCTCAGTTTTACTCCAATTAAGACCTTTTCCTAATTTTCTAGGATCTTTAATACATATATCTGTAAGTGACATATTTCTTGTTGATTGAATTTCAGGCAAATGTTTTATACCAACATCATGGTTGGGATGTTGTTGTTCTATACTTCAACAGACATAGCAAAGGTACATCTGTACACACTTACCGCACACCTGGTGCTGGCCAAAAGTTTGTTGGAAAAAACAAACAAAATGCATCAAAATATGGTCTTGTGACTACAAGACTTTACAAACAGTTTTCCAAAGGTAAGTGCAACTGACAATCACCACTATATTCGTTGTCTTGATAATCTTATGATTAAAACAGTACATTCCACCCAAAAGAACTTTCCATCCTGATCCAATAAAATTTCTTGTGCTCTTTTGCAACATGTCATAACACATGGTTTGTGGCAAAATTTTCCAAATGGTTTTCCTAAGGAAATAGAAAACCTCATAAATATACAAGGTAAAAAAACACTAGTCGTTTTACTCAGTAAGATCATTATACGCATGAAGTCTAAGAAGTCTGGCCAAATTTTTCATTGTATTTGACATTATTGTCAATTTAGGCTGAGAGATGGTTAATCATTATAACCATAATGATGGTGATGATGACTGGGGGATTACCAAAAAAGATGGGATGTGTCATTAAGTATACATTCAATATTTATTTGAGTTTAATGTGAAAAAGCTAACAAACTGATAGCAGAATTCATTTATATAGTGAAACATCTGTATCCCTATCGCTGTAATCTCAAATTCAAACTCTTTGATTTTAATGTGTATCACAATTTGACTGTAACTAACATATTAGAACCTTCTTAAATTTGCTTTGCATATTTTTCGGTATTTAATTTCTGCCAGAGGGTTCTTTCACATGTAGTTTAATGCATTTGATCTATGTACTAAAAGTTTTCTGTTTTACTAAGAGTGATCAGGATTAAATAAAAAAATCTGTGTCTCCATTATAGAGTTTCATGGCAGTGAACACACGATTGATGATGAGCCAGAGGATCCGTCCATAACTGTTTCCGTCAAAAATGGCACAATGTCCGTTGTTTGTACGGGTGTGAAGCCAGTATCACAAGATGGGAATGAGGCTAATGAAAGTCAGGAATGTAGCGCTGAACAACCACAGCAGATGACTGGTGCAGGTGGTGCCACAATCATCAATCAGGTCCCGGCAGATATTGCACAAGAACAGCAGTTGGATGGTGTGGGTGAAGCAACCACTAGCAATCAGGTCGTGGCACAGAGAGCTGGGCCTGAACAGGTTGATGAGGATGGTAGTCGGGGAGGTGGAGCTAGGCATGGGCAGCTGGATGATGGTAGTAGTTGGGCGGGTAGAGCTTGCAGTGGCCAGGTTGATGAATGTGGTAGGGTGGCTGGTGGAGCTGGGCCTGGACAGTTAGATGACAGAAGTGGCCTTGGGCAGGTGGTAGACACTTAGTCAGGCAGGTAAAGCTGGAAGTGACCAAGTACATGAGGGTCAGACTCTGGCAGGTAGAGCTGGACGGGGGCAGGTGGATAATGGTAGTAATCAGGCACGCAGAGTTGGGCATGATAAGGGGGATGATGTTGGTAGTCGGGTAGGTGGAGCTGGGCGTTGTCAAGTGAATGGTAGTTGTATTCGGGCAGGTGGAAATCAAAATGGGCAGGTTGATGATTGTGAAGGCAGGGGAGTTGTGGCTGAGCGGGAACAAGTACCAGCGGGGAAAGAGAGCGACGCAGTTGCCTATGTCGTTGATGGTGAGATTCTTTCTGTTGGCATTGTGGACAGAAATCGTGATACTCTTCACGGTCATAAAATTGAGAGAGGGATGGTCTGTGTTTTGATAACATACCTCACAAAGCCCCTTGTCCCTGCACCACTTATTTTAGGAGATCCCGATGAAAACTGCCACTTGCAGAAAGGAATGTTCTTCGTTTTACCTGCTGTTAATTTGTTCAAGTGTGAGAAGTACATTGCGGGTAAAAAAGTTGTCTTACGTAAATATATCTGCAGCAACAATCTTGGACAAAACTAATTGTGACAAACACATTTCATACATGATTTTTTCGCTAGTGTCTATAGTACTTGAAAACGGATAAGAAGTATTTATTCCCTATCCTTCTACTCTATGGTGTTTCTTAGGGTTTGCGATCCACCAGGCTTTGTTTTCACTGCACGACAACGTTAACAACCTTGAAATGGGGAAACCCGTAAGGGGGGGGGGGGTTGAAAAAGTGAACTGTTGTACCTTAATAAGTGGAAATGTGGCCAAGTATCTCAACAGTTGCGTCCAAGATTGTAGCTTGTTTGGTTTGAAACTGTAACAAGTGGAAGCATATTGTAATGCGCTTTACTTGTTGACAGTTTTTTTACTTTTTCTGTTGCCGACGGTTTTGTTTTTTTAGCTTTAAATCATGCGATTGTTAGCGGGAAAGCGAGTGGCGTAACACAGTGTCAGTGGTTTATTTAAAAAGGCTTGAAGCAAAATAAAAGGAAACTCAACATCTTCCAACTTTTCTTTCCTAGTGATAACCTGGCCTTGAGGTGACGTCTCAATTTTTTGTTGCCAGAATTGTGTTTCCTTAGAATCAGGTTTGTAATAAACAGCAAATAATTATAATAAGTTGCAAGAAAGCAATAAATCTCGACTAAAGATGTTACTGAAGTATTAAAATAGTTTGTACTGTTTTAAAAAACGAACATTATTATCCCTCCCTTGTTCAAGTGATGGATATTGTCAACTGCGGCAAAAAAAAAAAAAAGTTTCGTTGAACTATTTTCGACTTAAGTCCCGTATTATTATTATTATTATTATTATTATTATTATTATTATTATTATTATTATTTTCTTCAGTTGCATGCCAAATGCTAGTACATCGTTTGGCCTAAATATATAACCTTTGGGATGCATATGATGAAATCGGGACTCTATTTGACAAAACCGTTTTCTCGGCGTAGTTGTTCATAAAAGACCTTTTCCAACCTTGGCCTAGATATATAGCCTTTGAGTGCGATATGACGTAATACGATACTTAATTCGCTCACAAGTTCAACAAACCTTTTTACAGGTGATGATAGCAAAAGCAAACAAATAGCAGAAATTGGCCCCGATATGGCACCTCTGGGAGGGACCTCATCGTTCACAAACAATCCATCAAACCCGTTTATTAGCGCTAACGATGATAGAACATTTGGTCGCAAAGGGGGGCGCATTTGCATTTATTTGTCTAATTCAACAACGACTGAACATGGAAAGGTATATTTTCTAACTTCCACATACACCTAATTGCAACAACGTTGTCGTAGAAAAAAGGGAAATAGGAATTGGTTTATCCGTCTAAGTTGGCCGCATTTACGTTACATTACATACATTTACAGAAAACTCACGAGTTTTTCTCTGTTCACATATTCGTGTATAGTAAGATAAATTCATTTACGTGTGTGTTAAGGCCGTTTCTTCAGGCGAATTTCAAACTTGTATTTATAATGCCTAACTTTAATTCCTATTTGCTTTTTAACCTTTTTCTTTTTTCTTTGATAATGTCATTGCAACTGACTGTAATATTGCCAAATGCCACAAGACATGATTACACTAGACAAAAAGATCCCACCAAACAAGAAAGAAATTAACGGGTATTTTGAGCAAGTGGTACAGGACGGCAAGGATGGAAGTGGATTATATTGCAATTAATTTTTTGACAGGAATCCTTTATACCATCTGTTGCTTACCATCTGTTAGCCTTTCTTTCTATCTGTTGATACTTCTTTGCTTTCACCACTTTTAGCATTTTTCTCCTATCCTAGTGCAACACAATAGCATCACAATTAAAGCAAGCTGCAGGCTATGCGTATAAAGTTATATATATCTTGCGTGCAATTGTCCCTTAAGGTCGCGGTGGATACCTTGACCATGAATATATTCATTAGGCAAAATATTTGCAGGGGTATCACTTTTAAATTCCTAATATCATGAACAGTTCAAAGCCGATTTCGTCAAAACTTAGCAGACATATTGAAGAATTATCAAAGTGCATAAGCATTGATTAATATTGAGTGGATGGCGTCTGAGGGCAATGCAGACAGCAACTTAAATTAAATTTGTTTAAAATGTGATTTTGTGTCCAGGTTTTCACCCCGAAGACGAAGACACAGACACAGAGAAACTTGATTTAACCACTGAGTGATCTATCACAACATCTATTGTGTCAAGTCAGAGGCCGATTTTTTAATTTCAAGTTTCTTTAAAAGATATTTGCCTTTAAAGGCGCAAAATTTATGATGCGAGAATTTAAAGGCTTCAATCTTACCTTCTAAGGCTTATTTTGAAAATTCGGCCTCTGATATGACAATCTACAATATGTCTAGTTTATCCCCCTGCCGTGTCAGCTCGTGAAATTCTCTGTCCGCGCTATATTCTTGGACACAAAATTGCTTGTTTTTACGCTTCCGAAGGCTTTCCAAGCAAACACGAGGGAGCTGATTAACTCAAATTGTGATTATGGTAATTTTGGTAAAATTTTGCTGCACGGACCAAACCAAGATAAGTGCACGCAGAAATCAGCAATACTTTGAAATTCGCTGCACATATTAATAGAATACACCACTGCGCGGCGTTTTGAGAGTAGTAGCTGAATACATACAGTAAGGATTTTTTTAATCAACTCATACTTTATTCCTACTACCAGTATTAATTACAAAAACTCAATTCTTTTTTACTAAATTGCGAAAATATTTCAACCTATCGTGTCAAAAGTTTCTGCCGACATGCGCATGTACATGGTTTGCCGCGCTCAATATTTTATAAATGCACCGGCAAAAAGGCTCCTGCTACGCGATATAAATTACGTGCGATTATATATCGCATATTGTCGGTTTTAATCGCCTGACTTCGTGCATATTCTTTACATAAATACATACCGATGAGAATCCTATCCACCGCGACCTTAAAGACTGGTACAAATGCATTGATTTTATACCTGGTGGCCGAAACATCTGGTTATTAGCCACCTAAAAAAAGGATCTAGAGGGATATCCCAGGGAATGACGACTGGGAACCCATAATTTACCGGGGCTTAACTGAAAGTGCTGCTATTGGTTTTGCATACTTGACTATAGCCTTATGCAGATCATGTGGCCAAATATAAGATGAAACGCGTCTACTATTCTAACACCCCTCTGTAACAGACTCAGTGGAATCTTTATCCTCGCTGGGTTTTCGGGAAAAAAGTCACTGGATTGGCCAATTTCCCACTGGGTCGGCTTATTTTCGACTAGGTTTTTGTAAAAAGTTATTCGATAAAAACATGGCCAGTTGTCGAAAATGAGGGGTTTCTATTAATTTACCGTTATTCGTTATCCCCGAAATTGGCTGCTTTATAGTGGCTAAATAATTAAACTGAAGGAAGGAAAGAAGTGTGTCGCACGTAGCCAGTATTTTTCCAGAGATACAATGTAATTAAAAATCCCCCTTTACTGCCCCTCCCCCTCCTCCTCAAATCTGGAAGCTATTGCCTCGCACTTTTTTCATCATCAACCTGACGACACTATGTTGTATGCTTGCACTTATGTCCAGGATTGAACGCATTCGTGAACTAAAATCACTAAAACTGCAAAATTTTGCAAGGCAGTTCACTAAATTCACTAAATTACTAAAATCAAAATTTTCACTAAAATCACTAAATTAACTAAAACTACAAAATTTTGTAGTTTTAGTGAATTTAGTGATTTTAGTGATTTTCGTTAAATTTCGTAGGGGGACCCTTGACATAGCTGGGGAGACTAAATTTTCCACTGGGTAGGGGAAAATAATCCACTGGGTCGGGTTTGTGTTACAGAGGGGTGTTATTCTACCCGTTCACGGCAAATGTTCCAAAATCAACATTTTTTCGCATGAAAATTAGAGTAAGATTTGACTATATCCGTATGCTAATATGACCCAATATTGGATGAAACGCGCTACTACGCTACCTTTTTACGGCAAATATTCAATTAACAATTAAAGTCAAGTTTTCACAAAAATGCATGCTAATATGGCCCAATATTGGATGAAGCGCATCTAGAATGCTACCATTTCACGGCAATTGTTCCAAAATAAAGACTTTTTCGCATATAATCGATGAAGAGCATCTAGAATGCTACCATTTCACGGCAATTGTTCCAAAATAAAGACTTTTTCGCATATAATCGATGAAGAGCATCTAGAATGCTACCATTTCACGGTAACTGTTCAAAAACCAAGGCTATTTCGGATAAAAGTTAAAGTAAAGTTTTTACAAAAACGCAGGCGAATATGGCCCAATATCATATTAAGCGCATATAAAATGCTACCATTTCACGGCAATTGTTCCAAAATAAAGACTTTTTCGCATAAATTCGATGAAGAGCATCTAGAATGCTTCCAGTTCACGGTAAATCATACAAAATAAAGACTACTTTCGCTTGGAAATTAAAATAAGATTTCACTATAGCCATATGCGAATATGGCCCAATATTGGATAAAACGCGTCTACTATGCTACCCTTTCGCGGCAAATATTCCAAAATTAAGACCATTTCGCAAAAAATTAAAGTCAAGTTTTTCACAAAAACGCAAGCGAATATGGCCCAATCAGTGGATGAAGGGCATCTACAATACTTCCATTCCACGGCAAATCATACAAAATCAAGACTACTTTGCACGGAAATCAAAATAAGATTTGATTATAGCCGTATGCGAATATGGCCCAATATTGGATAAAACGCATCTACTATGCTATCCTTTGACGGCAAATGTTCCAAAACAAAGCCTGTTTCGCATATAAATTAAATTCAGGTTTTCACAAAATCGCCTGCGAATATGGTCCAATCAGTGCACGCAGAGCATCTAGAATGCTTCCATTTCACTGCAAATCATACAAAATCAAGACTACTTTGCATGGAAATTAAAATAAGATTTGATTATAGCCTTATGCGACTATAGCGACTAGTTCGCATAAAAATTAAACTCATGTTTTCACAAAAGCGCATGCGAATATTCAGTTGGAAATAAATATCTTTTATTCCGTGTAGATAGCCAGGTTTGGCGGAAAATTTGTACACCTTCAGTGTTTTGACATCCAGACTTTACTTTGGCGCAAGTCTCCATGTCCTTGAATGTCAAATTCTCAATCAAAGACAAGTCTTGAGTCCCATTAGCTGTTAAAAGAAAGATTGTTTTGCTACTATTTATAAAACATTTCAAAAGAGTAATCTGTTCTTGTTGTCCTTCAGCAGCATAGCTAAAAATATAAAAACTGTTCTAATGAGACCTTAAATTGCCGTTTAAAAAAGTAAAATCTAAAATCCAAGCTTTCGCTGATCAACGGTGTCATCAAGGATCCCTGATGATGCTGTTGATCAGCGAAAGCTTGGATTTTAGATTTTACTTTTTAAACAGCAGTTTAAGGCCTCATTAGAACAGTTTTAAATTTCAAAAAAAAAAATGGAGAGATAATGGCAAAACTTACAATAATTACTCATCACTGAGTCTGCCATGTTTGTCTTGTTGGTGCTCACATCAGGAAGTCAAAACTTTGTCAAAAATTTCTTACATTTGTAAAAACTCTCAAAAACATCACAGTATACTAAGCACTGGCAATAAGATATTACACTTGTGAAAGAGAAGGATTAAGATCACTTTAAATGCTATTGAAAGACACGCTTCAATTCAGAAGTAACAGCTGGTTGTCATGCATTACGGATAATAGCTTGCCAGTCAACACGGCGTTACTATGGGGAGATTGGTCACATGATCAACTCCTGCAAAAGGCCTATTCCATTGTCTTCTAGTAAATGTAGGTTGATAAAGACGTGTAATAGAAGTGTAACTAATATATGTTTGAAAAAACCTACTAACTTGTGTTTCTTTGATCAACACCTCACAATATTGATTTATTTTAAGTTATCTATTCATGAGACTTCGTTAGCTTTTGTTGAGACAAAATCCTCTGCCATGTACCACTGAATATAAAATGCCATCATAGTCTTCTGATTTTTGATGTTTTATTTAACAATGGAAGAAGTGTTTTCAGATACAACTATGGCTATCTTTGTAAAAGACAACAGCTTTCCTTTTGATTTCAATTGTTCACTGAAATGTCTTTTTTCTGACAACATCCTTGTCACTGCAGAATTATGCACGACTCAAGTAATTGGGAAAACTGTCACACATCATATCAAAGGGGTCACATGAAATCAAAGGTGCACACTAGAAGTTGGCTGCCAGTACAGAGACTTAATATATAAGGTGATGCCTGGAGCAAACTGCTCAATATTTGGGTGCAGCGTGTCATGAAAGCCAAAATACTAACATGTAGGGTGAATATCTCACCCTACGTATTGATGATAGAACCAAACCTACAGTTCCTTCAGTCTGTAAACTCTGTTGATAGTCTTAAGCATGTTGATAGTCTTAAGTTGAGTGGTTGGACTAAATCAACAAAAGAAGATAACAGGTCTATAGCATTCAGCATGTTTCATGATATTCACCCTCTGCCAAAGTACCAAGTAACTGTGGATTTAAGCCTGGGGTTTAGTGTTTCAATATATGGTTGGTTTCTTCTTGACAACCACCCCATTTACTTAACGCACAAACGTTCAGTCAGATTTACCAGGGCTTTTCCACTGTTGTCACAAGTTTGAGAATTTCAGCTTTGTGCTGGTCTTTCCAAGTTTGATAGCAAAATTCAGGATCCTGTTGCAACATTTAGGCTCATGTGGCACTCAATACCAAAGAATTTCTTTGGACTTTGAATCATCACCCGCAATGCATGTGATGGTATATGAGAGACATAACAGCTGTCTAGTCATATCAGATACAGACCAATGTTCAGAGCGTCAGATAGCAGATGCTGCTGAATCAAAGAGGCTGCAACATTATTGCTATTGTGGCATGTCATGTGGTCACTGTCTCATGATCATCATCATTACAACGAAAGAACTGTCGTAAACACTCTCGGCTGTGTTTCTATCCTTTCATTTTTGTGTTGGACACCTCCACCTCATGGAGATTCATAAGTTTCTGGAGACTGTTGAGATGTTTGCATGGGAAGTGGGTCAAGAAGAAGCCAATCAAAAGCAGCGAAGAAATGCAAGATGCACTTTCCTATTGCAGAATTCACCAAATGGAGGGCTTAGCTCAGGACAGAATATCTTTCCAACTCAAAGGAAATTGGTGCTTTAAAGAAAAGTGTTCAAAGACTTCAGGACAAGGTAATATTAAAATGAACAAGTTTTATTTCTGCAAAATATATTAACTGTACCCGGGAACAGGACAAACGTTGTCATCAGCATTTAATCTTTTACCCCTGCCACAAGTAGACTGAAAATTTAAGGGCAGTCCCTACTTTTAATAATAATTCCTCCACAATATATAAATATGAATTTTTTTAATACTTTACCTTATTATTTTAATAGCATTACAATTATTATGATGTTTATTTTTAAACATATTATTTTATAATTTTGCATTATTTCTCATTGTTCATTCTTTCATTCATTTATTTAGTCATTTCGTTATTCATTATGCCAATGCTGTATATTTATGCCTCGCAAAAAAGAAACTAGGACACCTTTGGTGAGTTCCCTGCTGCCCTGTGCAGAAGAAGTTTAGAATTTGAAGTCACTAGGAACACTTCCACTGCAAGAAAGACCAGCCCAACTCAACTCAGTGATGAGGAAAAGTCAATCTTGCCACAGAGAAGTGCCAGTAGAAGACAATTAGAGACATTAGTGGCAGTATAAGTCTGTTAGTGATCCAGCACAGAAGGTACCATTGTTTAATGAGTTTTTTCCTTCTGTTTTCATAGCTAACTGTGTTGATCTTGCAGGATTACAGAATGATGTGGTACATGTGATGAACATTTAAGTATCCGTAATATAGAGAAAAGAAACGTTAGAATTCGTGTTTTGTTTCCATATACAATTCAATCATTGCAGCTTTGTTTATTTTTATGATCGTTTTTTATCGTTCCAATGTTCATGTTTTTAATCATTAATCGGAGCTTATTGTACCATGTGATTTAACTATCAATCTAGCTTAAATAAGGAATCGCTTGCATAACCACTCTGTGATCGGAGTAGTTGGAGTTTTCCTTTTGGAGTCACCGGAGTTGCCTTTTCGGAGTTATTTGCTCACCTTTCTTTTTACGCAGGATCAGACGTGAGTTACCGTTGTACATATTGATCGCTTTTTGCCTTTCTTGATTTCTATTTTGCTTGTAATTTCTTTAGCTTTGTTTCTAATTACGCAATCATAATTTGCTACGCAGTTTTCACCGCATGTGTGCAATATTTGGTTTGTGAATAAAGCTGAGAAAATCAAGTTTTGCATGCTGTGGTTGACACTTACCGTTCCCTACACTTGGGTACGGGACAGTACATTCTGACCTACTTATAGAAGCATCAACAACTGCTTCTAAGTCCAGAACGTTTTGGTTAAGTTAGATGTAAGCTAGGCGACAGGAGCTGATAACATTCCAACGAGAATCTTGAGAGAATGTTCACTAAAGCTCTCATACCCGCTAACAACTCTCTCCAACATTTCTTTTAAACTGGGTGTGCTTCCTTAGGTGTGCAAAAGAGCTAACATTACACCTGTTTTCAAGTCTGATAACAAGAACCAAATGAATCTCTTTGTTGTCGATTCCCAGCAAGTGTCAGGAGAAGATTGTACATCAGGCTATTTTTCCACATGTAGCTCCTTACTTAAATGACTGGCGGCATGGTTTTATTATGGGTCAATCCTCCATCACTCAGCAGGTGCTGTCTCATCATCAGTGGACTAAAGCCTTGGATGCAAGGAACCAAGTCGATGAAGTCTTCTTGGATACAACAAACAACAACAACAACAGCATTTATTTAAACACGATAAAAAAATTCAGCAAAAGCTGATGTGGTCGTGTACGGACAATAAAACTAAATTCCTAACTAAATCCAATAAAACTAAATTCCTAACTAATTATAAGAAGACTAATGTAAGATTTCTACATATTTTCAATCAGTAAGTCTCTCAGTAAGTAAGGATCTCAGTAAGGATCTCAGTAAGTCTTTTAACAAAGTGTCTCATGTTATCTTACTACAGAACTTATGTAACTTTGGTGTGTCTGGTTGCCTCCTGAACTGGTGCAAGGACTACTTTATGAATCATGAGCAACAGGTAGTAATAGACGGATTAGTTCTGACTGGCGCACTATCTCCTCAGGGGTATTCCAGGGGTCCATCTTAAGCCCCTTGGTTTTTGTGATATTATTATTGATCTGCCCAATGCTATTTCCTCTGGAAGTATAGTTGCACTGTATGCAGATGACTGCAAAACCTTAAGAGTTATCCATGTCCATACGATCATGAATCATTTAATAAAGATCTCAATAATCTGGCCTCCTGAGCTAAAAGAAATCAAATGAACTTTAATACAAAGAAATCTAAGTTATTGCAGATCACTAAAAAACAATGTCCAATCTCTGCTCCTCTACTACTGGATGGTACTCCCCTTGAAGCTACTTCTGAGTTCTCAGATGTTGGTTTAGTAACTGATTCTAAATTGTACTGGAACTCTCACATAGACAAGATCGCCAGCAAAGCAAACAAGGTGCTTGGTTTCCTCAAAAGAAATTGCAGAGATTTGAGAGATATTTCTACGCTTAGAACTCTTTTTTGCGTCTTGTATGGTCACCCTTTGCTGCCAGAAATATTGCGATGTTCAAGAGTGCAATGTTGAGCTCCAAAGTTTATTTTAAAATAAATGCGAAGATGACTATGATACTAGCAACTCTAGTTTCTAGTATCATAGTCATAGACTTGCTGTCCTTGAAACATAGACTATTTCTTTTCAATGTGTTATTTTTTTTAAAGTTTTGAATGGTTATTTTGGCATTGACATCTCTTCAGCTGTACAATTTTACTCTGATACTGCTACGTACCCTTCAAGAGAGAAAGATGGACTTACTTTAAAGAAGAATTATGCTAGTACAAACACTTTTAAGTTTAGTTTTTTAATTGTATTGTTGATATGTGGAATTTATTCCCATTTTCAGTTAGATCAGTGTCTAGTATCTCAAGTTGTAAGCTTGACATGAGGAACCTCTTTATGAATAATTCACTGTCGCATATTTTAGAATTCTTATATCAGATTTTTAATTAATCACATTAATTATAGTTTTAAACTATATATTTAGTTAGGTGGTCTGTCTGAGAATGGGGTCTTAGACTCTTCTACAGACTTTCCTTATGGCATTTCCTTTGTTATAGGTAATTATTTTATTTTGTTAATAGCCATTAAATTGCAAAAAGCAAGGAAAAAGCAACTGAAGCTGCTGCCTCCCCAGAAGTCTCTCCAAGAGAAAATGGTATTTACCTACCCACAAAACAGGAAGATTCAGATAATTCAAACATGTCAGGATCAAACATCAAAAGAGTCCATCGGACTCCCCACATGTCATTTCACATGACTTAGAAATATACAGCAAGGTAAAGTATAGTGAAAGGGGTGGAATTTATAAATGCAAATTATACATGTAAAGTTATAATACAGGTTGATTTCCCATACAATAAAGTGATTGGATTACAAATAACTTGTTGGTTTTTTGGTTGTTCAGCTTCACGGTTTAAAGAACAGAGTATACACATGTGTCACATGCTTGTTTCATGATGTTGACTTTGGAGATCGAGTGTTGCATGATAGCTTAAAGAATAACCTTTTTCGTGTGTAGTGCACTTCTTTCCCTTCTTGGCTTTAAGAACATGGTTGAAATATAAAGTATGAGTGGTTTTCAGTTTGTGTGAATCCCACACTCAAAAGTGCAATTTGAATGAAGCTGAATCTTCCCCATACATTTCATCAGCATGAACTTTGATAGTTTTGTTGTCTGAATCAAGCAAGTTCAATCTGTTCAATCACATGGGCGCTAACATTACTATTAACGACATCGATATCGCTCACAGAGTCCCTTTTCGTGACTCTTCTCGCTCCAACCCCAAACCAATCATTTGCAAATTTGTAAGGAGACTCGTGAGAAATAATGTCATGGCGGCAAGAAGGCATGCCTCGAGTGTGGCGAGACGTTGGTTTAGAAGAGAGTCAGGACATGTCTAAAATATTAATCCTTGACCATCTTACACCAAGAATGCAGGAGTTGTACGGGAACACCAAGTCATTCAAGACCAGGTTTGGTTTCCAGTTCTGCTGGGTCAAAAATGGAACCATTTTCCTTCGCAGATCAGAAGATTCACGTTCTTTAAAAGTCCGTTGCCCTGACGATCTCTCTCGGATCATCCAAGATGAACAGGAAGCCTTCAGCTAAGTATTTGTATGACTGTAACTAGAAGATTTTAGTGCTCTAATATTTAGCAATGGCGATTTCAACCGAAGTTAAGCAAAATAAAGCTTTCTTCCTTGAATTACCGTACCGTGGGCAGAGCTCCATAATCCAGTGCCATGACAAATATAATAATCTCTTAACAAATGATAACCTTCCTTCTAAAAAATATCTTGAACGATTACCTAGCCTATATGACATTGATATCTTCAGTCTGAACTCTGTAAACAGTAAATTTTACAACACAGATTTCTCTGCTATTTATCCTATCCGCTGTAAATACTATTCCCTGTATAGTTTTAGTCAGCTAAAAAATCAGTTAAATGAACAACGTTCTGAAAGTCATTTAACTTTTTTTCATAACAATGTTAGCAGCTTAAAAGGAAATCTCGAAAACTTCCAAACCCATTTGCTCGATGAACTTAATTATCATTTCAGTGTTATTGGAGTAACCGAAACCAGACTTAGAAATGCAAATTCTATGGACTTCAATCCTGAAATTCCAGGTTACACTTTTGAATACGTCCCGACACCTCTTTCAGCTGGTGGCGTCGGCATGTATATTGATTCAGAGATAAGATACCCAGTTTTAGAGAAAAGCTCTAACGAAGCTTTTCAGGCATTATGGGTTGAAATTTTTCAAACAAATGCAGCAAACATAATCTGCGGAGTGTTATATCGTCAGCATAATTCACTTGAGCTTTTCCTAAAGTATTTTGAGGAAACCGCAGAAAACCTTATAGCTACTGGCAAGCCTCTATATGTCATGACTGACACTAATATTAATCTCCTTTCCTTTGATTCTTGCAACTATGCACAAGATTTTCTTCTAACTCTCCAGAGCCTTAATTTAACTCCTTGCATCGACAAACCAACCCGTGTGCATAGAAATTCTTTCTCATTAATCGACAATATATTTACAAACAAAGTTAATGAGAATGTCATTAGTGGCAATATAATCTCTGATATTAGTGACCACTTCTTGCAGTTTTGTTTAACAAGCTCACTTGTAGTCAAAGGCAAACCCGACAGACCTCTTGCACACGATTTTTCCCAATTTTCTAAAGAAAATTTTATACACAACTTGTCACGTATTGATTGGGTTGACATAGTCTCCCGTAATGAAACTAATATCAATAAGGCTTTCTCTTCTTTTTACAATATATTAAATAAATTGATCAATAAGCACGCTCCATTAAAACCAATATCCTGGCGGAAGCTCAAATCTTTTTCTAAACCATGGATTACAAAAGGAATTTGAAAATCCATTAAAATGAAAAATAAACTTCTTGATGGGGGTAATATTAAACTCGTTAAGATGTATAGAAACAAAATCTCAACAATAACTCGTCTTAGTAAAAAAATTTACTTCCATAATTATTTCCAAAACAATACAAAGAACCTCAAGCGGACCTGGGAAGCGATTAATGATTCGATCAACCGTAAAAAGAAAAACGCGAAGGTGATTGCGGCAATGAAACGCCCTTTAAACCAGGGGATATCCCATGATCCCTAGAAAATGCTAATATACTCAACCGCCATTTTGCTTTTATTGGAAACTGTCTCGCCTCTGATCTACCAAGTAACGATAAGTCTTTTCATGATTACCTCCCATTAAATGTTCCTTCCTGCTCTTTTGTGTTTGACTCTGTTCTTTCTTCTGAAATCGAGCTTGAAATAATGCTTACGCCAACAAACAAGTCCCATGGACTTTACTTGTGTCCAACTAGATTACTTAAATGTTCGTGTCATATTATATCAGCCCCTCTGGCAACTCTTATAAACAACTCAGTTCAAAGGGGTATTTTCCCCTCCAAACTTAAGCATGCCAAGATCATTTCAATATTTAAGGATGGGGATGAAGCTGAACCGGGGAACTATCGTCCAATATCACTTCTTTCGGTCTTTAATAGACTCTTTGAGAAAATTATGTACCACCGCCTAAAGTCCTTTCTTAGCAAACATAACCTATTCTATGAGTCTCAGTACGGTTTCCGTGAACAGCGCTCAACTGAGCATGCAATCCTTGATATTGTTAACAAAATTCAATCAAACATGGACAAGGGAATGTTCTCCTGTGGTGTATTTATTGACCTTCAAAAAGCATTTGATACTGTCAATCACTCTATCCTCCTTCATAAATTATCCCACTATGGCATTCGTGGTATAGTAAACGATTGGTTCTCCTCCTATCTGTCAAATACAATCCAAACCATGCAAGTTGGTCCCCACGTATCTAGAAAAAAAATACCCTTTGCAGTGTTCCTCAGGGGAGTGTACTTGGTCCCCTACTGTTTCTTATTTCTGTAAATGACATTTACATGGCCTCTGACAAACTAACCTTTTATCTCTTTGCTGATGACACGAACCTTTTATATGCTGATAAAAACCTAAAATCTCTCGAAACTATCATCAACTGTGAACTATTTAAGGTTGTCGGCTGGTTAATCGCTAATAAACTCTCCTTAAATATTAAGAAAACAAACTATATAATTTTTCATCCATATCAAAAACGCATTAATTTTAACATCCGCATTAAGGCCTATGATAGCCGCACTAAAACGTTTTTTGATCTTGAACGTAAGGATCATGTTAAATACCTAGGGGTAATAATTGACCAACATTTATCTTGGAAACATCACATTAATTATATTGCTTTAAAAATCAGCAGAAATATTGGAATTATTTCGAGACTAAGACACTTTGTCCCCTTAAAAACACTTCTAAGTATTTATAATTCTTTAATTTCTCCCTATATATCTTACGGCCTCATTGCCTGGGGCCAAGCCCTTAAATCTTATTTAGAAAAAATTCTTATACTCCAAAAGAGAGCTGTTCGCTTCATCTACTTTCTGCCTTTCAGAATGCATGTGATTCCATATTTCACGCAATCTAACATCCTGCCAATAACAATGCTCTACTTCAAACTTTCATCAATCTTAATGCTTGATATAACCACTAACTCAGCACCTAAAAATATCTGCAATCTTTTTATTTCTACACAAGACATACATCAGTATAATACCCGATCAGTATCTTCTGGTAACTACTATATTAACTATTCCAGGCTTAATCATCATATAAACTCTTTTTCTATCGTTGGGGCTAAAATTTGGAACAGTATTCCCAAAAGCTATCGAAGTCTGCCGAAGCACATATTCAAAAAGAAAATTCAAGCATTACTATTTGCAACTCTAGGAAATCTGGATAGTTATGCTGACACTAGCACTCTTATTTCTGAAATAAAAAAGGCATCTTAATTATAATTCAAACATAATATATTAATTTACTTTTTATCACCTTTTCCCTCTTTTGTTAAATAATGTATGCAAAATCGAGTAATTCGCATAATTCGTGTTTTTGTAATTCGTGTTGTATGTCCTTAACACCACCTGCCTAGATTAGCTCGCTATTTGCAGGAGGTGATTATTGTGCAAAGATTTTCCTGCAAACTTAATAAACTTGAACTTGAAACTTGAAAACTTGAAACTTTCTCTACAGAATTGCTATTTGAACTTAGACTAGGTTTACATTAGAGGAGATTCTTCCAGATTCCATTTTAGAGTTAGTGGATTTGTGGGCATTTACACATCAAGTTAATCCAGATTCCCAACCATTTACACACATCAACTAATCCACAAACTTTCTTGATTGGTTGGCTACAAAGCTGTTTCTTGCCTTGACCAATGACATCAAAATGCCGTCAAAACATGACTAGAATTTAATCTAGACAAATAGTAAAATTGAAATTCTGCTGGGAGTTGCTCATGCATATTCCTGCAGAAAAAATTCCTTCACTTCTTGCTCTCTGATAGGTAGACATGGATATATTGAGCTTATGTATTCAGCAATTGTAGCAAAAACTCCTCTGAAACTTAGGGAAACCATGTAGTAAAGAGTGACAGCCACTTGAGGCAAGACCAATATGGGTTGCCTCAATTTGGCTGATTCTTTCTCACATGGGGCATAAGATCACACAGGGGCACAAGATCTTCAGAAAGTTTCATATGGCATCACCCAGAATTCAGCGACATATCAAGGACTTTCAACGAGACACTAGCGCTAAATTTAGAAGCTAATTAGAAAACGATTGTCAAGCAGTAGAGGAAAAGGGCTGAAAATGTAGAGGAATGCTTATATTCTATTATTATTAGTAGTGTACAACTTCAAAGGTTATGACAGGTACTTCATTCTCAAAGAACTCTACAATCAACATGTCACCAATCTCACGCAAATCGTCAATGTAGCCAAGATTCTCAGTTTAGAATTAACCAATGTGAAATTCATCGACTCCATGAACTTTTTCCCCATGGCTTTGTCGAACTTTCCAAAACATTTGGAATTCATGAATCAAAGAAAGGCTTTTACCCTCATTTCTTCAACACCCAGCAATATCAAAACTATGTTGGGTACATGCCTGACAAATCTTACTACGACCCTGACGGTATGTCCACAGCGCGCTAAGATGAATTCCACAAGTGGTACGATGAAAAAGTATCTGAAAGATACATTTTCAATTTTCAACATGAACTCTTAACCTATTGCCAATCAGATGAAAGACTCCTCAAACAGGGGTGTATGACCTTTCAATCCCAGTTCAAAGATATTGTCGACTTATACATTAGAACATTGCATCACCATTGCTTCCACTTGCAATGTGGCATACCACAAAAAATGGATGCCTGAAAACAAAATCGCCGTAGAACCAGTACAGGGATGGCATCCCCGTCACATTCAATCCCATGCTGCTCAAAAATGGTTCTACTGAGAAGAATCAAAACTGACAAAAACCAATCATGTGCCCTGAATTGCTCATGCCAGAAACAAAGGTGAAAGAAGATTGTTCCACGGACAAAAAACATCCCAGGTAGATGGATATGACGAGCAAACAAAGACCTTCTACAAGTTATAGGGTTGTTTCTACCATGGATGTATCGATTGCTTTCCCAATCGCACCATGAGACACCCTATTAACTTGAACAAAACTATGCGCAATGTCCATCGAAAAACAAGAACAAGAATCCAACAATTATCCCAATTGGGATACCGTGTCAAAGAAATGTGGGAATGGGAATGGAATCGTATGATACAAGCAGATCCACAACTTAAACAATTTATCGATACACTCGATATTGCCACACCTCTCAACCCTCGCCAAGCCTTTCTTGGTGGAAGAACCAATTCTATCAAATTTCATCATAAATTTCAAGAAAACGAAAAAATCCATTACAGCAATATGATTTTGTTGTATCCATGCGCAAATCTAGAATGTGACTACCCCATCCCACCCCATACCCAGACATCTCCAGATATTACCGATTGGTAAAATGTAAAATTTTACCACCCTACGAACTATATCATCCTGTATTACCACACAGATACGACTCCAAACTCCTTTTTCCACTCTGCAGAACATGCGCGGAACAAGGAATGAAGGAAACACTTCTAGGAAGAAGCGAAACCTGCACACATTCCCATAAGGAACGAACCCTCACAGGTACATGGACCACCCTGGAACTTCAAAAAGCTATCCAAAAAGGGTATGTCATCACTACAAAGTATGGCACTTCAATCAACGTTCAAACCAACTCTTTCAACCCTACATAAAAACTTTCATGAAAATCAAACAAGAAGCTTCAGGATGGCCTCCAGAATGTGACACCGATGAAAAGAAAAGAAACTACTTGAAAGAATACAAAGAGCATGAAGGTATCGAACTAGACTATCAGCGCATCGAAAAGAACCCAGGTCTACATTCCCTCCCTAAATTGATGTTCAATTCTTTCTGGGGAAAGTTCGGACAACACCCCAACCAAACCCAACTCACCAGATGCACAAAACCCTCTGAATTACATAGAAATACATACATAGCATACATACATGCATACATAGAATCAAAATTGTCAACTAACATGTGGTAGAAGTCTACCACTCCTTTCAAGAAGTATGCGATCCAATTCAAACAAACATGAACATCTTTATTGCCTGCTTTACCACAAGTTATGCACGACTCAAACTATACAATGCTCTAGACATCTTGAAAGAAAGAGTATTGTACATGGACACAGATTCTGTCATTTACACCCAGAAACCCACAGAATCTTCAATACCCATTGGCAACTATCTGAGCCAATTCAGCAACGAATTAGATGAAGGAGACCACATCGTTGAATTCGTAGCTGCAGGACCCAAAAACCATGCCTACAACACCTTCAAAGGAAAACAATGCTGCAAAGTCAGAGGTTTCACGCTCAACAACTGAGGACAAAACATCCTTCATTTCAACAGCATGAAAGATCTAGTTTTAAACGAAATACTACAACCAGAAGATGATGATGATCAGCACACATTAACACTCCACAACCCACACAAAATCACAAGATGTTCATCCACTAAAACGATAAAAACAGCATCACAAGACAAAACTTACAAACTCGTTTTAGATGAACGAGTCATCGATCATGACACCTTTCAATCATTTCCCTACAGCTATAAATGCATCTCCACTCCACGAAACTAACCACAGCATCATGGACATCGATCTTTACCACTGTAAATTCTACAATAAAGACATTATAGTAAAACACACCTATTTCCTCATCATCCCTGGACAAAAAGACAACAAGACATTCAGGGTAAATTTCGACCAAACAGCTGAACCCAACGAACAAACCGTCAAACGTTGGATAAATCAACCGTGGTACAATCACACCATTAATGAAAAGTATCATATGATTCAACCTACAAACAGTCTGCCTGTATCAAAGACAAATCCCTTCAAAAGACTGTGGACAAAGTGGGTAAAGAAAGATGAAAACATCCGCTATCCACCATTAATGCTCTTCAATCATGACGAGGAGTAACAGGAAAAAAAAAACTACAAAAGAGTTAAAAAACTGATCTAAAAACTTAAAGATGACTACTCCAACCTCAAAAAACATTATGAGGAAAAAAACAATGAACTTGAACTTTGGAACAAAGAATATTACATCACATCTATTTTACGTTATCTAAGAAGCATTTCCTACAATCCTTGGGACACAGCCATATATAGTGGTTTCGAAAAAATGTGTAATGAAGAATAAAGTTGTTTACATTCGATTAAACAGTGAAAGAGTTGGTTCATTCATAGTTTGTCCTCATCCTAACCGATCGAGTACATTACATTGTATTGGATAACACCTTAGACATCCATGGTAGAAACAACGCTTTCTTGTCACCTTCATCTACCAAAATGTTCACTTTCCATGGAGCAATCACTAAACTTATGTTTACGTTGGTTTGCACAGGGTTGCATATCTTCTTTATCTTCTACGGCACTTAACAATGCCTCATCAGAGATCTCCTCCATGTTTTTTCCTATAAAAACCCACACACATTCTCTATTCACCAATCATTTTTCCCAAAAAAGAGATGACACGAGGACGAAACGCACCACGAAACAGGTGGAGAACAAAGAAAAGAAGACAAAGAAGACAGAAAGGAGGTATCCTACCACTAGCAGCACTCATTCCAGCCCTCATCGCTGGAGGTAAAGCCATTAGATTGGCCGCCGCAGGAGCAGGTGCCTCATATGGTGTAAACAAAGCCCTAGAGTCTGCTACAAGAAAGAAATGATTCTACCGTTGGAAGACCCTCTTCCACCTTCTCTTCCAAAAACATTTTTTATCATATTTTCACAAGATGTTATTTGTAAATCATTGTAAAATTTTATTGTTTGTAAAATAAAAGGCTTATTTTGACGTCCCTCGAGTCTGCGCAGTTGATTTAGCCTCATCAGTTAACACGCAATCGTTCCCAAGCTCACCCGCGCACCTCGCACCCAACCTTTCCCACAAAACTTGTTACCAAACCTCTCTGAGTTTCTTATGACGTCATCAGAATGGAATGTCAAAATACTACTTTCTGATTGGTCCATTTCAATCACGTGAACCGAATACTCGATTCTGATTGGTTACCTCTTATACATCCTTCCTTTTACTACTATGGTTGTGTTTTCATGAACACTTTTTCAGGTTGCTCAGCAAGTGACATTCAGACATTTCATAAAAACCGTACCTTTTTCAACTCACTTTAATTTAAGCAAGTTGGTTTCAATGAATTTAAATTCTCATTAAATTTAAGTCCCCACAAAAAGTCAAAACAGCCCACAGGACGCTTACATCCCCAAGTGTAACGTTGCATAACTTGGCATTATTCAAATGTAATTAGCGACAATTTTTCCAAGAGAACAAGGACAACCTCAAGGTCCTATGATGAAAATGTTATTATTTGTAGCAAATGGCTTCTTAATGTAACCCAAATAAGCTTTCAAGGGAGAGATAATACAAATACTTGGAAAAGATAATGTAGTAATGTGCTCCAAAGTTGATAAATGTTTGAATAGGTGAAGAATGTGATACCAATAAAGAAACTACTTGCAAACCTCAAGGAATTCTACCAATGTTTTGATTTGTTTAATACCATATGATATCAGGAATCTGATGACTTTTCAACACAACAGCAATTCATATTGTTCCCCTTATGGCGTTGATTTAAACTGTATAAATATTATGGTTGTGTTTTCATGAACACTTTTTCAGATCGCTTAGCGAGTGACAATTGGACATTTCATGAAAACAGCAGCTTTTTCAAGACACTTTAATTTAAGCGAGTCAGCTTAATCAACTTAAATTCTCGTTAAATTTAAGCCACCACAAAAAGTCAAAGCAGCCCACAGGATGCTCACATCCCCAAGTGTAATTGTAATGATTAATGTGTAATAGTTAACCATGATTGTGTAACTTCCGTTGGGTTATGAGATGCAAATAGCTCAGCAGATCAGTTTTCTTAATCAAGCGACGAGATAACACGTGTGAATATAGTAGCGTTGATTACTCTAAAGAAACCGAAAGAAAAGAGTTAAGATTGGAGAAAGAGGTATGATTTGTAGTTGTAATTTGTATTAATCTATTTAGTTATAGTATTTCTCTTATATTATTGCTCGTGATTAGTGTTATTTTGTGAATTTCTAGTACCGTGATACGCCCCCTTTTTGCGTTGTTATTGTACAATCGATGTTCTGTACGAATTATAGTGATAGGCTTTTCGTTGTAATTATCCTTTCAGTTTTTACGTAATCAAGTAAATCAAGAAATTAAAGAGCTCTGAGCGATACGAGTGGCTTACTTGGTTTCAGTATAAAGTCTTATCTAAATATCGCGTTCGGAGCAACGATAAAAATGTCTCTAGATCCCTCCGTCCGCTACAGTAATGTTGCATAAATTGATTACTGTGGGTCTCCTAGTTCTTACCCTTTTTAACCAATACTCAAGTGGCATCATTCAAATGTAGTTAGCGACAATTTTTCCAAGAGAACAAGGACAACAACAAGGTTCTATGATGAAAATCTTATTATTTGTAACAAATGGCTTTGTAATGTAACCAAAATAAGCTTTCAAGGGAGAGCTAATACAAATACTAGGTAAAGATAACGTAGTAATATTCTCCAAAGTTGATAAATGTTTGAATAGGTGAAGAATGTGACAGCCAATAACAAAACTACTTGCAAATCTCAAAGAACTCTGCCAACACTTTGTTGTTCTTAATAACATATGATATTGGGATTCTGATGGCTTTTCAACACATCAGCAATTCATATTATCATATGGGACTAATTTAAACTGTTTAGATATAAGGATTGGGTTTTCACAAACACTTTCAGGTCACTTAGCAAGTGACAAATGGACATTTCATGATAACAGAGGCTTTTTCAACACACTTCAATTTAAGCGTTTGGCTTAATTAAATTAAATTCCCGTTTAATTTGAGCCACCAAACCAGGTAGGTTAAGCAAGTCAGCAATTAAGTTCTGCCAATGAGAAGCAACTTGCATAATTGATTTGACAAGCCTGTCAAATGAGAAATAAATGCTTCTAGCCAAAGCAAAAGGACAAAAAGGGAAGCAAAGACAAAATGAATCTGTTTAATTATCCAAAAAGTGGCACTTCCTCTACACAGGATCTGCATTTAAGCCATGCCAGGTGAGTATCTCATTTTTAATGAAACACTGGAAATGTAAAGCAACCAGCCAACATAACAAATTATTTGCTTTAGGTCTACATTCATTATTCCACCCGTGTACAACCTTTTGTCAGCGATACTCCATGTGGACTGTGCATTTTTCCTTGTTGGCATCCACAACCTGAATTTAATGTAGTGAGTGCACAACCCAATTCGCAAGCAAATTGGCCAACCATCTCAACATTTCAAAATGCAGAACTGGATTTGAGAGCAACTTTGCCAACAATCTCAACTCTTGAGAATTCCAGCGTAGACATCAGCACTATGGTCAGTTCAAAGAACTGTTCTTCTAACTGGTCTGATGCAAAAATTGGGTTTCTAAAATGTGTAGGGAGAGACCATCACCCCATAAGCAAGCGGCACAATTCCTCCAATTGGAAATCAATTGTCTGTGAGCTAAATAAGCTGCTAAGGGAACAGGGCATTGGGTCCATTCACACAGGAAACCAATGCAAGGCAAAGATACAGAATTTAGAAGACAAGTACAAGCACAATAAAGATCAAGATAATAAAAGTGGTTATGATCACAAAACCTTCACATATTACAAAGAATTCAACAAAATTCTGGGTAGCCATCCCAAAATCACGCCGAAATCCATTATTGACTGTGGGTTTGAAGACAGGAGCCTCTCAATGAATATCTCCCTGTCATATTCTAGTAGAAAGTCTGCCATTCCACAGAAGGTCAATCACATTTAGGTGCAAACTGTCTCCACAGAAGAATTCTTCAAAACAACAGTGCCCAAAATCTACAGCGTCTAGTATGGCCAGGAATAACGATATTGCATTTTCTGAGTTGCTATTCTTCAAGCATAAATGTGCAAGAAAGACCAATGAAAAGGAGCCTGCTACCAAACAACCAGCTATTAGAAGACCAAGAAAAAAGGGAGTCTAACAGTCAAAGCCCCAGCAACACTGAGTATTTTGTTTTCCTGAATGAAAGTCAGAAACATGATCACAAATTTTTTGGACAACTGGCTGAGAAGGAGGCTTAAAGAACAACGAATGTTACATAAGTAGCACACTTATTTCGCCTCATGGCTTTAGGAATGACATATATTTCATCTGTAGCCCACTTGTTTTTCCTCATGGCTGAGAGATATTTTCTCTGTCTCTCGCGAACTGATCTGCAGGCAGTCCAATCAACTCTTGCCAGGATGAACTGCCTCCATCAGATCCAATGAAGTCTTTTGGCCAACTTCTTCAACCCCCCCCCCCTTGCTCCTGTTAACCTCTTACTTCTGGTACCACTGATCAAGCCCCTTGGCCCCATTTCTGGTTCTGGTCACAACTGGACTCAATCTGCCTGCTGGTGAAGACAACCCGACTCAGGTTGGGTGTATCGGACATTTGCGTAGGGGGGGGAATTATAGTTGTTGTAATGTTGTCATGTGTCATGTATAAGGGCTGACACGAAAAGAAATTTCCCAGAAGTTGATCATCAATTTGACATGTGGCACCTTTCCAAGAGCATACCTAAAGCACTAACTTAAAAAGCTCCTCTGCTCAAAAGCTCCTCTGCTTATAATGCATTGGGGGAGGTTGTACTTGATAAAAATATGTTGAACGACATTCAACAACTAACATTATGTTGTCATACTGGCAGTTTTGAGGTATATCATAGTGTGCAGACTAAATATGCACCCAAACGGCAGCACTTCTCCTATAATGGCATAGTTACTTGAACTCGGTTGGCATCCCTAGACCATAATGCCAACATTGGCAGGCAATAGGCCACTGTATTCAGGGGTGCCAACCAACAGGAATCGCAACACAAGGTAGTGCTTCCAAAAAATACAAAAGCATAGGTAGCAAGGCCCATATTTGAGAAGACAGGCAATGGTCATCTCAAGCCAATACTTGACATCATCGTAAAGAGAAAATGCCTAGAATCAACAAGACACATTCACAGCACCACACGTTCCTGAAAACATGAAGATGAAAAGATGTCATAGCTAATCACACATCGAGATTTTCAAATAATTAAATGCTATAAATTTATGTTTGCATCGTAGAGAAGAAATCTGTCCTGAAAAATATCATCGTCATCAAATCTTTCAAGGAAAAGGTTACGTATCTCTGTAATCCATATCTTCACTAAAAAAGCAAACGCCCACTATGAAGCCATCCATGTCTTCCACAAGTGTTTTTAAGGTTATTTTATGTGCTTTACAACGGCAACCTCTCCCTGTTCCCCCCAGTTCACAACCACCATCATAGACACTCATTGTCAGTTCTTAAGTTCCATTCTAGAAATCAACTTCAGTTTGAACCAAACAGGGGCTGCAAGTCCAAGTGAATCCTTCAACCGAAGTGGCGATCGTAACAAGTGCAGTAGCTAGTTGTTGAACCATGACAGATGCTTAATCGCTGCGTATAAGGAGTGGTTGCCTCTGCAGTACAAGATAATGTTTAAGGTGCATATTGGCTTTTCAAGCCTAATTAAAATCGTGTTTAGAAGGGTTTTGGCCATGAATATCTTAAATGAAATATCAAATATGGAGTTCAAGTGTAAAAAGACATGTTTACTGTTTTCCAGCTGGGACAGTGGGGAAGGAGGAGAATCACCTGGTTAGTGCAGAGGCAAGAAAGTAAAGATTTGAAATGATTCATCTTAATCTGGTCATGCAAAGAACACATTTACTTAACTGATTCTTCAATACACAAACCCAAGGGTAAAACTGCCTATGATCTCCAGCAGTTAAGAAGGCTGATGGCAGCAAGTGACATGCCCCTCATGTAGCCATTTATGTACATCACTGCACAAGAAGTAACTGGGTGGAGTTGTTTTGCATAGGCAGTCAGTACAGGTAACGATAAACATGTGTTGGGTTAATCATAAGCATGTGGAACTAAAGATTGAGTTGCAGTCAGGTTCAAGACCTAGCTATATCTCATCCAGTTGTGATTTTGGATAAGATACGTTTACTCTTAAAGTATTACTGAGACCCAAGGAGCTTGCAGGGAAATCTCATAAAATCCTGGAGATTAACCTCCAATGAGCCACCACCTACACATGGCCTGGCTTCTTCATGGGACAGAACCAGGAACTTAATGACTTTACAACGGTTTCTTCATTTACATTTCACAACTTCTGAAGTCAATTGTCCTAACTTGAAATCAAGTCTAGCAATACCACTGAGTGAGGTCTATTTTGGGTTCATAGTGTTCTTACACAAGTATATCACATGTAAATGCAATTTCATGTTTCATTTTCAGGTTTTGACTACCATGTGACAGATTGTAGCTCCAAGATTATTGTGAAACAGAACAAGAATTATGACAAAGTACATGGATAATGTTAACACATTTTTACTCAACATTCACTAAATTAAACAGGTAAATTATCCCCAGTTGAGGGTTGCATTACAGTACACTCTTAAATGCAAGCATTTTGTCAATCTTTTCGTTTGGAAAACAAACTTGCAGACTTAGGTGATCAAAACTCAGAGGAGTAATTTTTTTAAATATTTTGTAGGAATCTTGGAAATATCCCCATGATCATAATGGTGACTGTACAGTGACAGCGACAAAAGAGATAGTACAATTGTAAGTATACTCAGCAGTTTGCAATAGAGTCCAATTGCTATTTTAAAACTTCAGGGAAAACAACAATATTTATAAAAAATATTTTAAAACATCCCTTTTTCCTGCAGGTTTTGAAGAATCAATTTATGTATATGTTTTTAACTAACATTTCAATTGTTTAAATTAATGATTGTATTTTCATTTCTATTTTGAGTGATTTTTCCTTAGGTATTTGTTTAATGCCTACATTGAAATTCATAGGTTTTCTTTTTTAACCCTTTTCCTTCTAAGCCCCGATCTAATCGGGGCAAATGACGTAATGCCAGTTCTGGCTGTTTTTCAACTCAGCGGTCTTCCCCCCCTAAATGTAAACGTGCGCATCGCGTCCTCAGCAAGAAAAGCTTTCATTTGATTCGAAGCACGTGGAAATAGGTAAAAAGCTGCAGTTTTTATGAATTTTTTTCGGCCGAAATATCGTTAAACTTTAAACATGGCGACACGAAACCAAAGGGAAAGGAGAGCGCCTGAAAGATATGGAGTTATTTCGCTTGGAATACCGTTCGACGGCGTAAACTCCGACCTAGAATTGGAAGAAGAAGAAATTGAGCAGGCTGGCGAGTTAGGATCGTCAACAAATCCCGTGTATTCTTCGAGCGAAGACGAACTTGAGGAACCTCGAAGAAAAAGAAGGAGAAGGGGAAGAGAAAGAACTGAAACTTCAAGTGTTCGTCAACATGTGAATTCATCAGAGAGCGATGGAAATGACACTGACTCTTCTTCAAATTTGTTTGCGGAAGACAGCAACGATGAAGACTTTGAGGGCTTTCCAAATCGTACATTTGAGTGGAGAGAACCTGTTGGAGAAATAAATGCCCCACCAGCATGTGTTCAAGCGACAGGCGCAAAAACAGAACTGCCAGAGGATGCATCAGCCATGAATTCTTTCAGCTTTTTTTTGACATGGAATTGCTTGAATACATTGTTCGTGAAACAAACAGATTTGCTGAGCAAAGCCAAGTTGAAGCAAAGAAAAAAAGAAACCCGCTTTGGACTAACCCTTTGACTGTGGCTGAATTCAAAGCCTGGCTTGGTTTGCTCGTTGGCATGGGAATCAAACAGTTGCCCCAAGTTTCACATTACTGGTCAAAAGAGTGGGTTTTAGGAGTCCCATCATTTGCATCTGTTATGACAAGAGACAGATTTTTGTAATTCTGAGGTATCTTCACTTCAGTGACAATTCTAAAATGCCAGCTCGAGGACAACCAGGATTTGACAAGCTGTACAAGGTGAGGCCTCTCTTACTTTCCTTGAAAACACGTTTCAAACAACAGTACAGTCCTCACTGCATTCAGGCAGTTGATGAAGCCATGATTGCTTACAAAGGTAGAACATCTCTAAAACAATACATGCCCCTCAAACCCATCAAAAGGGGATAAAAGCTTGGGTCCGAGCTGACTCTGTGTCTGGATACATGTGTGACTTCAATATTTATGAGGGAAAGGACGACATACAAGGAAAGAGGCTTGGATATAAAGTTGTAACAAGCTTGTGTGAAGAACTGTATGACAAAAACTATTGGATTTTCTTTGACAATTTTTTTTTACAAGTATCCCTCTCATGGAAGATTTATTAGAAAGACAAACCTTTGCTTGTGGAACTGTGAGGGCACATTCCAAGGGATTACCTCAAGAAATAATACCAAAGAAAGAAGACAAGCTAGCACGAGGGCAGCACTTGTGTCCGAGTGAAGGGACGTCTTGTGGCTCTTACTTGGCAGGACAAGAAACCTATACATTTTTGGTACAATCAACCCTGCCCCAAAACCCGATGATCAAGTGTTTGCGAAGCGTAGGAAAAAGGATGGTACTCTTGAAGATGTTCCCTGCCCAGAAGTTGTACAAATGTACAACAAATACATGGGAGCAGTTGATAGAAATGATCAAATGTGTTCTTATTTTACTGTTGGCATTCAAACAAAGAAATGGCCTCCAAGGATTTTTTTCTTTTTGCTGGAGAGAAGTATTGTAAATGCTTTTATTTGTGAATCGGAATCAACAAATCATGATCCCCGCACTCACCTGGAGTTTCGTATTGATCTTATACACAAACTTGTAGAAAATTATCATGGAAGAAAGGATCAAGGAAGGCCTAGAATTAATCCCCTTGAGTCCAGATTTACTGAGAGGCACTTCCCACAACATGTACCCTATAATGAAAAAGGACGGCCGGAGGAGCGAGTGTGCAGTGTGCAAAGCTGCTGGGCGGGTCAAGCGATGCTCATTTATGTGCCTGGATTGTAATGTGGGACTTTGTGTGGCCCCATGCTTCAGGAATTATCACACAAAATAAAACTGGAACATTTTGATTGAGTTTATCTGCAAATGACAATTTCTAGTTCACTTAGTAACAGTCCTCGAGTCAGTGAAAATTTGCATATCTTATAAGCCTACTTTCTGGGACAAAATGAGACACAGGAATCAGTTCTTGCTAATTTTATTGGTTCCAAAGCTTGTTAATATGCTGTAGATTGTAAAATTGTAAAATATGTTAGTAGCCTATTGAATAATCCTGAAATTGTAAGACAACCAGTTAGTTTTTCATAATTCTAGTGATATATTAATAGGTTCTGAATTTTTTAATGATTAACTAATGCATTAAATATTAATTCCCTCATGGTCAAAAGGTAGCAAATTTTTCAAGCTTTAAGAAAATGTATAGGTCTTAGAGGTTTTCTTGAAAGCTTGCAAGAAACAAAGAGCTTTTCTATAGCAATGTCAAAACGTAAACAAAACCTTCAGAAAAACTCAGAAAGAAAAGGGTTAAAGCATTATAACGATTTACCTTTCATTTATTTTTTGATGACATGAATGTCTAAGATAGAAGTTTGCAGGATAAGTCAATAGTACTTTAAAGAGTGAATGGTTAACACCCTGTTAGGAAGAAGGCACTATGCCTACATTGATTTTCATTATCCTAATTTGCCAACATTGCAGAGAAAAATGTTTGAAAAAAATTCAATTCCTCTTGTAACATAAGTTTTAGATGAATTGTGTACAAGTCAAATTTCATCTTCTTTCCTTGATGTTTTTTTAATTTTAGTTCAAAAAAGGTAATGAGATCTTATATCAATAGTTCATCTTTTGGCATGTATTGCAATGCTGCCAATACAGATTGTTTACGTACTTGCTAGTTGGACCAGCTTCCTAGGAAAAAAACACATTTTATATTTGCTTCAATAACTAAACAATGTGAACACACCATACTGACCAATTTCCAATGTTTTTTTTTTTAGCCACATCAATGTTTTTGAGATCTCATCAGGTTGATTACAACAATTACCAATGGATTGAAGAACATTTTGGAAAAAGAACACAAACCAGTTTCATTTAAGTTTTCATTGAATAATTGATGACCACCTAATCAAACAACACTGAATCATGCTAGACCGTTTTTAAAAAATAATTTATGTGAACACAGCATAGTGATCAATTTTATTTTTCGCCAAATCAAGTTTTTGAGATCTCAATTGGATAACTACAACAGTTGCCAACATATGGAAGAACATGATGACCACTTAAACAGGTAACACTGGGTCATGCTATGTTGAGTCATTCTATGCCATTTCATACTCATCCTTGTCTTCATTAGATGAGTTCCAATTGGACAAACTTGGACAAATCAAATGGGAACAGAATCATTAAATTTGTGAGGGGAATCAACAAAAAAATTTTCCTCACTTCAATTTAGTAATTTTGGTACCTTCCATGGGAGTATGATGCAGAAAAAATTCTGATGTAAAATATCTTTACACCAAGCTTCTCAAAGTATATGTTATGACATGCTGACCTGGTGGGCACATTCCAGTTCTGTTATTTGCTAGTCAAAAAACTCCCATTGATTCAGCCCAGTTTCAGATCAATAGACCAACTTACATTTAATGGAGAGTTAATCATCTATTATGCTGCATCATATGCTAACCATCCATTGCAAGTGTTGAGTGATGAGGTCAAGTTCCTTTTGGTTTGGTCTAACAAGAGTGATCTATTTATTCATCCCCAAGAAAACTGAATATGTCATCTTTGGAACGTCTCTGAAACTTAATCAGATTGACTCTGTAAATCTCATTGAAGTTTAACTTGGAGGTCAAGTTATAAATTGTGTACCACTTTATATGTATTTAGGCATATACCTAGACCAGTCACTATCTTATAAGGAACATGTTACTCAGCTGAATAAGAAGATATCTAGTTGTCTTAGTTTGTTTAGTAGGGTACATAATAACTTAAAGTCTTTACAACCACGATACTTCCCAAATTAGATTGTTGCAATTTTCTTTGGAACAACTTAGCTCCTTTTAGATACAAATCTTTCGAATGACTTCAAACAAAGGCCACAGAATTATTCTGAAGAATAGTGATTTTAGTCAACATCAACCACTATGCCAACTAAGTAGGAATTCCCTTAAAGCCCCTTATACTATGCGCAATTTAACTTTTGTTTTTCAGTGTCTCCATAGCATAGCAAAGCATGACAGACATGGCAATGTGGTCAGAAAGCTCAAATTTGCAGACAACTATAACTAGTACATCAAGGGTGTTGACAGGAATGACAAGATGATTGGCACCCTCTCTTGCCTGTGAAAAAGCATGAAGTGGACCAAAAAATGGCTTTCCATTTCATTGAAGAAGGGCCCTTGTATGCTCACATTCTATAAGCAAGGCAGCAGAAAACCACTATTGAGATTCAAGCTTGATTGTATCAATGTTTTACTTACTGCAACTGCTACTGAGCCCTCTGCCCTTACACCTCCTGATCATTTCTCTGGTCGCCAATTTCCAGAGCTCATACCCCAACACAGAGCAAGTAGCATCCACAGAAGAGATGTGTTGTGTGCACCAAAACAAAAAAAGAAAGCAAATACCACTGTGGGGATTGTGCACACAAGCCAGGACTTTGTCCCGCACCTTACTTCAAAATTTACCATACTGAGTGAGACTGAACATTGAAAATGAACTTTATTCTTTTCATGTACCTTATCATAAGCAATTAATAAGTGCAAATGCTATTTTGCCAAGATTAGAGGTACTTCTGTGAGAAAAACAATTCTGCTAAAATCCAAAATGGCCACCAGAGATTGAAAGGGGTGGGCTAAAATCAGTTTTTATTGGTCTGTAACTCTTAGAATCATTAAATTAAATCATTTAAATTAACTATGTAGACATGTGCAGCTCAAAAGAATAATCTGAACTGTAAATGGTTTCCATGGAAGGCATCAGTTGTAGAATTTTATTTGTTTAGTGCAAAAAAGAACACGATTTAGCCTCTTACATACAGTTTTAATGATCAAAAGATCAAAGAGGAATCCTTCCAAAAAATAATTGCAGCCTAATTTATCTCAGAGCTAACCATATAAAGAATAGCTGCTTTAAAACAAAGAAATACCGACAGTGTGATAAAACCAATCATAAGTCAAGGACTCTTAACTACCTTGAAGAGTTGCTTATTGTTCTGATGAGATTGAAGGCAGGACTGTTTGTGCAAAATCTCTAATGCCAATTTGGAATAAGGGTGAGTGTTGCTTTCACAAATTCACACTCAGTGGATAAATTTTTTTTCTAAGAAACTCCCTGGACTCTCTCTTCCCATCACAAGAATACAGAGAACATACCATAAGTGTGCAGAATACCCATTGCGAGAATTACCTTAGATTACAGTGAAATATTTATACAGAGACTATGGGCACTGGGGTAGGACAGGTTGGACCTCAGCCTACCACGGGGACATGGACGACCCCGCCCACCAGAGTCTGGGGTGACACCTTTGGCAAGTGTTTACAGCCCCGCAGCCACCCCTGCTAGGGTTACAGCACAGGGCAGGTAGAGCTCGCTAGCCTGGAAAGGCAGTTTACCTAGGGGAAGGAAAACCCTTATCCCAAACCTCTGCTGCCTTGCGGCTATATCCACACATGGAAAAGGCTTCAGGAGTAAACCTCGAGGAAAAATCCGGAGTTGGAGTCCCTAAGGCAGCTCGAAGTTGAATTCAACCCGTGCTGGCAGCTCCTGCGACGGCACTGGTCCCAAATTGTAACGACCTTGTTGTTCCTTTGGCCCCATCAGTGACGTGGAGAGGGGGAACATGTTACATGGGCAACAGCTTGTTCTCCATAAAACACTGCCCAGGCTAGCATCCGCCTACACTACACACCAACACACCTCGCACTACACCTGGAGAGGACACTCCAGCTACGCCCATGACGTAGACACAACACGGAGAATGGCAGTTTACCGGTGATAAGCTACTGCTCGATTGGCGTAGAGTGAAGCGCCAGGGGTCGTTCTCGTCGGTGGGAGGGATCTTCGAATCCCACTGGACAGCTACCGCCCGCCTCAAGCTGGGCAGCCCCCAGCCAATAAGGTGCTGTCCCGCCACGGTTTGCTTTCTTCATTGGGTGCATGGAGATTAGGAGATATCCAACAGGCAGACTGCAAACTTTGCACCAGGCAATAACAAAAATCATCAAAAGAAACCAGTCCTGAAACTAGGCTGCTGGAACGTTAGAACAATGCTGACGGGCCTCTCAGAAGACCTTCAGGACGTCAGCGACTCCAGGAAAACAGCCATCATTAACGACGAACTTAGGAGGCTTAACGTGGACATTGCCACCTTACAAGAAACACGACTTGCAGACTCTGGAAGACTGAAGGAGAAAGACTACACCTTCTTCTGGCAGGGGAAAAGCCCCAATGTACCGCGTCAACATGGGGTGGGCTTTGCAGTGAAGAACAACCTGCTGAACATGGTAAAGCCAGGCAACAGCGGCTCAGAGCGACTCCTCACCCTCTGCCTGAACACCACGGCAGGCCCTGTAACTCTCGTCAGCGTGTATGCTCCAACACTCTCTGCTACACCTGAAATTAAAGACGAGTTTTATGATCAGCTCACAGCCACGATCAGCAACATCCCAAACAAAGAACAACTTATCCTTCTGGGCGACTTCAACGCCAGAGTAGGAGCTGATCAAAGATCATGGCCTTCTTGCCTTGGAAAGTTTGGCATAGGCAAGATGAACGACAATGGCCAGAGACTGCTCGAGCTATGCACCTATCACAAACTCTGCATAGCCAACTCTTTCTTCAAGACCAAACCTCAGCACAAGGTCTCTTGGAGACACCCACGCTCAAAGCAGTGGCATCAGCTGGACCTTATCCTTGTCAGACGAACCGCTATTAAGAACGTCCTCCACACACGCTCTTACCACAGCGCGGACTGTGACACAGACCACTCCTTGGTGTGTTGCAAGGTCAGGCTCCATCCGAAAAGGTTCCACCGTGGCAAGAAGAAAGGGAGCCCTCGTATTGATGTCACTAAGTTGAGCCAGCCTGATCTTAAAGAGCAATTTGCTGAGAGATTTGAGAATCATCTAGCAACATTACAGTCAGGGGACTCCGCAACTGAGAAGTGGACCACCTTACGGGATACAATGCACCGCACTGCCTTGGCCACCTTTGGAAAAAGTACCTCGAAATCGCATGACTGGTTCAAAGCTAAATCCGCTGTGATGACCCCCATCATAGAAGCAAAGCGTGCCGCTCTAACGGAATAAAAGCGATTACCCAGCGAGAAAAATCTTCAGATTCTCCGAGCTATAAGGAACAAAGTCAAACACACTGCAAGACGCTGTGCCAACGACTACTGGACCGAACTCAGCGAAGCCATCCAGACTGCAGCAATTACTGGGAACATAAGAGGGATGTATGAAGGCATCAAAACATCAATAGGTCCAATCCAGAACAAGACAGCTCCCCTTAAATCCACCTCAGGGGAAGCCATCACAGACAAGGGACAACAGATGGAGAGATGGGTGGAACACTACTCTGATCTCTATTCAAGACAGAATGTAGTAACATCATCAGCCCTTGATGCCATAAAATGCTTACCTGTAATGGAAGAGCTTGACAACGAACCCACTAATGGCGAACTCAGCAAGGCTATCAACAGCTTGGCCTCAAGGAAAGCTCCAGGCAGTGACGGGATCCCCCTGACCTGATCAAACACTGCAAGACTACACTATTACAGCCTTTACATAATGTCCTATGTGCGTGCTGGAAAGAAGGGGCCGTACCACAAGACATGAGGGATGCTAAGATCGTTACCCTCTACAAAAACAAGGGAAATCGCAGTGACTGCAACAACTACAGGGGCATCTCCTTACTCAGCGTTGTGGGCAAAGTCTTTGCTCGGGTTATTTTGGTAAGACTTCAGAAACTGGCTGAACGTATCTATCTAGAGTCACAGTGCGGCTTTCGAGCAGAAAGATCAACGATAGACATGGTATTCTCCCTTCGCCAGCTTCAGGAGAAATGCAGAGAGCAGCAGATGCCTTTGTACATTGCCTTCATCGATCTGACCAAGGCGTTTGATCTTGTAAGCAGAGAGGGTCTCTTCAGAATTCTATCTAAAATTGGCTGCCCCCCTAAACTACACAGCCTGATTGAGTCCTTCCATGCCAACATGCAGGGGACTGTGCAGTTCAACGGCAGAACCTCTGAGTCATTCAACATCAACAGCGGTGTCAAACAGGGCTGCGTACTTGCCCCAACCCTTTTCGGAATCTTCTTTGCCTTCCTTCTGAAACATGCATTTGGCGCATCGAAAGAAGGGATCTACCTGCATACAAGATCAGATGGCAGGCTTTTCAATCTTGCCCGTCTCCGAGCAAAGACCAAAGTGCGTGAAGCCCTGATAAGAGACATGCTATTTGCTGACGATGCAGCAGTAGCCTGCCATACTCAGCAAGCACTTCAGTCACTCATGGACCATTTCTCTCAGGCCTGCAAAGACTTTGGGCTTACCATCAGCCTGAAAAAGACTAAAGTCCTGGAACAAGGAACAGAAACACCACCATCCGTTACCATCGACGATTACGAGCTCGAAGTGGTCCATCATTTTACGTATCTAGGCTCCACTGTCACTGACAATCTCTCCTTAGACTTCGAGCTCGACCAGAGAATTGGAAAAGCGGCTGCCACACTTGCACGCCTCACTACACGTGTGTGGTCCAACCCCATGCTCACAGAGAAGACCAAGATGGCAGTATACAGCGCTTGTGTCATCAGTACACTACTATACGGCAGCGAGACATGGACGATGTACGCCAGACAAGAAAAACGCCTGAACACCTTCCACATGAGAAGCCTCCGCCGCATCCTGGGAATTTCGTGGCAAGACAAAGTCCCAAACACAGAGGTCTTGTCTCGTGCGGGCCTGCCAAGCATGTCAACCTTACTCAGGCAACGTAGACTCCGCTGGCTGGGCCACGTTCATCGCATGCCAGACGGCCGCATCCCCAAAGACTTACTGTATGGTGAGCTAGCCACTGGAAGTAGACGCAGAGGACGCCCACAGCTGCGATACCGAGATGCTTTGAAGCGTGACATGAAGGCTGTAGGAATTGACACAGAGACCTGGGAAAATCTCGCAGCTGATCGGTCACAATGGAGAGGAGCCGTTACAAGGCACCTCAAAACAGGAGAAGAGAAGCTGACACAAGCTGCCACAAGGAGGCGGACCCGCAGAAAACTTCGTATCAGCAACGTCCAACAAACAGCATACACGTGCAGCACTTGCGGCAGGGACTGCCATTCACGCATTGGCCTTCACAGTCATAGCCGCAGATGCTCCAGCCAAACACACAATTAGGATGCTATACCCATGGTCGACCCTGACCGATGGAGGCCTACTATTTATACAGAGACTATATCCACTGCTAGCACATTCTAAAAACTTGGTCAGATTAAATTTACCATAACACATTGAAAGACTTCAGACCAGTCACTATCTTATAAGGAACATGTTGACTTGTGGGGATGAAAGGTATTAGACAAGCATATTACAAGGGAAAGTGGTGTTGTTCATTTTTATGAGCCAAACGACAATGTCCTGGTTGACGGGGGCTATGACATTTCAAATATTATGCCAAATGGCTCAACACTAAGCATGCCTCCTACCATGACTGGGAAGAACTACATGACTGCAGTGGAAACCTAAGACAGTGTGAGGATCACCTCTGTGCATATGCATGTTGAATGTGCATTTGGGAGGATGTAGACATACCACACACTCATTGGAACTCTGCAAAACGCTATTAGCTTATAAGGCATGCACACTGTCAAAGTTCATGCTTTTTCAACGATCTTTCTTACCCCAATTACTAAAACTAGCTTATCAACTGTAGTGGAAATAAAATTCTCCAAAAGAATTGACCAAAAAGGTTGAAAGGACATCATATCTTATAAAGTCATAATGGGCCCTGTTAAATGTTAACTTCAGTCCATTTGCCTATGGTATAGCACAAGAAACCTAGCATCCCACAAGTCATCATATTGAGATGACTCTGCCTCAGGTAATGCCACCTCCATTAATGATAAATTATTTATCTCTGTATCCCCTGGAGGACAAGCAGATCCTCCACATCCCATTCGAGAAACTGAGATGAATGTTTTCCAAGTATTCACAAATCCTAACCAATAAATAGGTTGGACTTTCACTGATTCCACAACACTATCCAGCAAGTCATTACCAGATAATCAAACCAAAGTATTTCACTAAGAAACTGGCAAGTTCACCGACAACATCTCCTGTGCAAACAGGCCTACTCACAAATTGTGCCCCTGCTTTGGCAGCTACTGAAGTGTCCGAGGAGTCTCACAAATTCTTTAATGAAGTTGCCAAGGAAGCCAAGCCCAATGCAATGTCACTCACTTTATTAAAAATGCCAAAAAGCAGAGGGGAAAAGAGCAGTACAAAGAGTGGCAGGAAGGCAAACAGGTGACTTCCTCCGAAAGGCCATCTCCATTCTCAGGGGGCCTTTGTACTTATATGTGATGGACGCAATCAAAAGCTTCAAGGCTCTGCAGCTCTTCCACAACTGCTTCAGGACAACTGGTGCTTGCTGGTAAAAGAAACTTTTTTTGGCTTCAATTTTATGCACAAGGCAACTTTATCGAGCAGTATTAACAGCTTTTAATGGTATGGTTTATTATAGTTATTATGATCATTACCATAACAAGATTCAACAGACATGAAGGTGCGTTTTATGAAACAATAGATTTTATATTACAGGGAAGATGAGTGAGTTGAACCCACAGAACTGCAACATAAGTGTAAATGCATGACTTTAACCTTGCGTGACATTTGTGTTAGAGTTGGCCTTTGTGCCATTTGATTCCTTTGGATAGTCTTTCTCTCCTGCTGATTTTTAGTTGTTGCATCCTACGTCCTTTCACTATTCACTGTTCATGTCCGGCGTTCATCCCAAGTTAATCTCTTAAGTTTGGTTTCAAGCCACTGGCATATAGGGACTGATATGTAAGTTGTATTTGCTTGTTTTCACTTTTGTAGCTTGCCCCATTTATGCAAGGTAGCGTTTCTCTTGCTATGATCTTATGCCTTTGTGTGTGTTATTTAGTCACTGCCTTGTTATCGTTAGGTGGCTATTTCTAGTTATAATTTTCCTTTACCTCGTTTCAAGCAAGCTCTTTTGTCTCTACTTTGTATATATAATTTGTGTTTGCCGTGGCACTTGGTTCATTAATTAGTTCCTTTATTATGTTAGATTCATTTATGCTGTTAAGTCGCCATGTGTTTAATTGAATACAATCGATTGTACAAGTCCCTTATTTAATTCACTTACAGTTTACGAGATTGATTAAAGCTGTCTCTGTAACGTATCCTCTGGTTTGGTTGGTATTTTCTCCGGTCGCCATTTTCTTGGCTCTTCATTCGGTCTTGATGTTCGTTTGCCACAACAATAAGCTTCATGCTCTTACTGATGATATAAAGCCAAATGTAAAGGCTTAAACTATTGGTGAAAAAAGGGCTCTCTTTGTTGAGTAACTTTCTTCCTTACCCATATTGAAGTACTGCTATTCACCATGCTTAATCTTAAGCCACTTGGATCATTTGGGTAGATTAAGTCGCCAGTTGGGCCAGTTGAATTGTTCCATCAATTTTTATGCCCCAATCTCTAAAATATAATCTTTGACTGAGACACCTGTTTAATATTATTTTTGCCAGCTTTTCCCTGCCATAAAGAAGTTGTCCATAAATATACATAGTTAGCTTTGAACCCTCTAGTTTTTTATTTTTGTCCATATATCATTAACACACAAACTAATGGCCCATTGACTACAGAAGATGGAGTCTCAGCTGCGTGAATTAGGTCATCCTATTGACAAAGTTGTACCCCTACATCTTCATAAATGACTAAGGGCCTTTGCTTGTAGCAATGGAACAACAAGCAAGATGTGAAACTGGTCATTTCCAAGATAGTGTAACAACTAAAATTGAAGTATTGATAAGTAAATGATATTATCATTGAGTTGAATTATTTTTACAAAATATGTATATTTGTCTGTTAGTTATGCAACAATCTGCAAAATTTTCTTGAATGGGTTTGCTACAAGGACTCCTGAATTTAGGGATCCTCCTAGTCCCTTTCCTCTTCCATTTGGGGGTAAGTTGGTACACTGGGTAGTGCTTTAAATTAGTTTCATTTCTGTTCAAATTTACATTTACCTGTCAAGCAAAACATAAATTTCGTATATGATGAAATATGAACAATTTGATATATTCGATTGTAACATTCACAGTTCAGATCCTGTGGATGAGACACACTCTCTCCTAAGATAACATAACACATCAAGGGGAGTCTCTGATGAGCCTCACAATAGATTGCCTCTGTAAATTTTATGATGTTGATTTCTGGTGTATAGTTAAAGGGACAAGGCAAATGAGTCAGTGTGACTTCAGTTAGCCTTCCTTGCTTTTACCACCACCCATCAGTTCCCCAAGACAGTTTGGCCAGAAGTTGTGGCCTCAAAAAATGGGTTGGTAGATGAAATGTTCCTTTTTAAGATGGAAGATCAAGAGATCTTCACCTGGAAGCAATAGCAGAAAGCTAACTCCCTTGCAGTTAAATCCTTTTAGCAATTTATTCCAAAAGATACAAGTACATGTGGAGCACAATACATTCTTCAAATACAGCAAGGCAAGCAAAAGCAATTCTAAATGATACAAAAACACTTTGTACCAGGCTTTAAATATGCATGTCCTCTACCACCACTTACCAAAATACTTTCCCTAAAGTCAGGAACCACACTCATAGCAATAACTGCAGAAACCATGCAAATGGTTATAAAGTGTATATCACAAAAACGTTTTTATCAGTTTTTGGCAATTCAATATGTATGAAGTGAGACAGTTAAAAATGAGACTTTTTCTTACGACTGCTTTTTTCCACCCAAAACTTGCTTGATTCCTATATAAAACTGTCTCAAAAGACTGAGGACAAGAGATGTTCTTTGATCACTTGATCAGCAAAAAGTGTTTTACGGGGAAGCCAT